>JAEQBH010008810.1:0-116294 GCA_016808115.1 Tetrastigma voinierianum
TGGTAAAATAGTAAAAATTTTAAAATGGTTTAGGAAGTACAGGAAGGTACCTAGATCTGGATGTTAAGCAGGACTTTGCGTTCTGGATTCTCTCGTGAGAATCTGTTTCATAAGGTACCAAAACAAAGTGGAGTGGGTTTCTAGTTTTGGAGCCACTTTGCTTTATCGTAACCAGACAGATTTTATTATAGGAATTATGGGGTTCAGAAATAAATGATTGATTGTTTAAAAATAATTTTGAACTTAGATTGGGCAAGATGGATGTTGAGGTGCGGGTTTTGAATGAATAAAGACTGTATGTGCGATGTGACATTACTCATTCTCTTTTTGAGCTTCCAGGAACTGGAAGCTTCTCATCTGAGTTTTGTTATCAGATCATTGTTTGACCTGTTATTACAGTTTTTAAGGCACTGATTTTAGTTAAGAAATTTGGACTATTGTATCATCAAAGGTATAGCCTAATGGAGCGATGTTGACTACCAGAATCACCCAAATTGGATCTATAACCCAAGTTATTGGTCTATTTTTCATGAGTGCACAAATTTACTATCTGTTTTGGCGAACCTACTGACTTGTCATTTTCGGAATTAGAGTTTTTAGTTGGAGAAAAGTGAAATTTGGACTGATCTTATGAAGGAAGTGTAGCTCATCTGAGAACTTAGCCAGGCTTTTCAAATCACTAAAATCAGACCCTACTCTGCTCAGGATTATGATCTGCCAGAACTAACAGGCGAGTTTTTGTTTAATGGTTTGTGCCAGATTTGGGGTGCGTTAGGGACTGGACTGGAAGCTGTAAGTTCGGAAGACGACAAATACGTGTTATGATGACCCATTGTGTGAATGTTTGTGGGCATCTGTACCATGATGGTGTTGGTCAAGTGTGTCTGTTTGCTTGACTAGGTGACATGTTCCCACAAGTTATCAGTAATGTGTTGCTCTAACATGTTAACATGGATGATGTTATGTGCAGTGGCCATTACACCTTTGACGCGTGTATCTGTGATCATGGGGCTGACATCTTGAATGAATGTTGATACTGTGACGCAGCAGTGGTTGACATGAATGAAATGATTTATCGATCATATCACGTTGATGTGACGCCGCGATACCGATAAGTGGTATGAACGTGTTGTCCGCGGCGTTCATTAACCGCGCTGACGCCAGCGCATAACGGCGCGGAATGGAATCTTACGCGCATATACGCGAGACATCACGTCAAACTTCGATTGCGATTACTATTGGTTGTTAAATGCAAACACTGTTTGCATGGTGACTTTGATGGCGTCGCCGTGAAGTACATGGTAGATGAAACACTATGTTTGCGATCATTGATGGTGGATTGGTAAAATGGGACGGCATCGGCATGAATCTCACGATTGCATAAAGAAAAGAAATAAAGAAAGCATCCGTGTGTTGGGTATAGCGAGGATGGATGAATACCACGTGGTGAAAAACCAGTATTTCTTGGTTGAACATATCTGCAGCGATGAAAGTTCAATGAAAGTGTCGGAAGGAGTGTCACGAAGCTTCTTGGTGAGACCACAATTCTTCTATCAAACACAAGATTTAGTAAAGCTCATTAGATATCAGTGTTTGTCAATGGACATAGATTTATAAAACAAAAAGCTTTGTTTTGAAAAATGATTAATTGATGGAACACCCATTGACTGGTTTCTGCAAAACTGTCATGTGAGTCAGTGGGATGAGGCGTGGACAGGAGGTGAGGGTGTTCATAATCAGCGGAGTCTTCAGACGACACACAGGTGAATGTAACTGTTTTTACTTTGAATGTGTGAAATAGCAATTATGTGCATAGGTCAGGAAATGCCCTTGTGGGTATTCTCTGGACGACCCTGCCTAATTTTATGGGTGCCATTTTGTGATTCAGGTGTTGTTACATGGGAGGATGGCTTCTTGAGGCTATGGATTTTGAAGAGGAAGCCCGAGGATGTGACTTTACGTGTGTTGCAGCAACTATATTGAACAGCTGGTTTTATGCCTTATGTATAAAAGTGTTGTAATAATATGGATTCATTAAAATCGGTTGTATATTGTGGATATGGACCGGATGGATTTAGCCAGTCATTACTTTGCTGGCAAATATTGTGCCTCAGGGTTGTAGGTAGAGCTCTTAGGACCAAGACTACCGCGTTTTTGTAATATGGATCTAATAAATGAGGACTGCGTGTAGTGTCGGATTATATCAAATCATGATTCATAGTGTATAGTTTCATCTTGTGATTTCGAGTTTCGGGCATCACACATTCTCTAAGGGATGACTAAGGATTTAAGGAGGTGATCTTGTGGGGTTGATCGAGTGCGGGGACTGGAAATGGGTTGTGTGCTCGTTTATCTGGGGGATCTTGATGGCGTTGTACATGACGATTACTCATCGATCTGGAAGTTTAAACTCTCTCGAGACGGACTGTCTCGACTGACATGAAACAAAATCTATGATTAACGGACGATGAAAAGCTGCATAATGTGAACTACAAAATAATGTGCCCAGGTTTGCTGTCGATTGAAGAGTTTATTGGCTGCAACGGATTCTCTCGCTAAAATGTCAACGGCATTTGTTTGGGGAAAGGTCAGTGAATAATTTTGATGGCATTCAAAATGTGATCGCACGAAGGAAGAGTCAGAAGGTAAAAGGGGATGTGGCCCCTTCAAATAGACATCGATAAAGCCTACAACAAAATGGGTTGGGGTTTCTCAGGGTCATCTTGAGATTGGAGTTTGATAGTAGATCGGTGATGCGATGTTATGATCTTTGTATTTATGTTTCTGGTGAGATATATCTCTTGGTAGAATGGTATAGAGTAGGGCTGCTCATTGTATGAAGTTACGTAAAGATCCTTCCATACCACCTCTTATCTTATCTTTGAGAGGTGTTTCTGTTGATCAAAAGTGATCTAATTGTGGGTTCATGAGTGTCTTCGAGTAAAATGGGGACTAGACAGTATTTCATATTCTTTGCAGTGATAGTTTGTTCTTGAAACTCCAAGAATGAGGTGTAATGTGAAGAAGAAACTATATCAGTTTCAGAGGAAGAGCTACAAACAGGAAGTGCAAATTTTAGGAAGTTTGGTATCATGTTTTAGTTTGAATGTGAATATGGAAATGTTTGCAACTCATTTGTCTACATTTTCAGTTGTATCACGCCTCTCAATCTTTAACTGGATGGTACAGGGAACCTATCATTAATTGGAAATAAGAAGATGGTTTCAGCACATATAAGAACGATATGAAAAAGGGTCAAAATTTGGAGAAACTCGAGCCCTACTCTAGGCAGCGAAGTGTTGATCAGTTGGCACTTGATGTTCACGTATATAAGTACCTTCCGCCTACCATTCTTCGAAGTGAAGTGCCACGAAAGATTCTTAATTCTTCACGGCGGGTGAGGATCGAACCAAAGACTGAAAGATGGCATAAGTGATATTGTTAGGCGTGGGATAGCTTTTGCAGGTATGAAGAAAGAGGTGATCTGGTTGTCAGTTTTAGTGACCCTTCGGTACCAGCCACAATATCTCGCTATATTCCGGGAAGATTGGTTGAACCTTTGTTTTGCCACGATATCTGGTTTAAGATCTTCAAAAGCAAAATCTCTTTCCCATAGGGGGATTTTCTTAAGGCGCTGGGCTTAATCAAGGTTTTACTTTGGCCGGAGTGTCTTTTATTGGCGATAGGGTGATGGATTGGAGGCCGTGTGTGTAATTTTACAGGATTGATGTTTGGGCAGATTCATGGTTGAGGGATGATAGAATTTTTTAGGGTGTAAAGCGACCTCAAAGTCTGCAGAGGAGTTGGAAGAGCTTGAGAACAGTGATTTTATGTTTGAGCTTTTGAATGGGATGTGGAGATACTAGAAGAAGAGTTGTTTGTGGCGGGGGGTATTGTTGAAATACAAGTAGTCCTTTTTTGTCTGCTAAATCTTTGATGCGGATAGACGGGGGTATCATGCATCTCTCAGACTATTTGGGTGTTCATAGTCGACTTTCCTTGGAGAATGGAGAAGAAAAATATGGACTTGAGGAGAACCACCATATATCAAAAAGGCTTTTCGGAAGTTGTCTTAGATGTGTTTAAAAGTTCACAACTTCGTCAAAGAGAGGTATGAATCTTCACATATAGATTATACTTATCTTTTTGTAGAGAATATGGCATGCAGAATGCATGACATTTATTTACTTCTTCTTTTGCACTTTATCTTGGTAGAAAATTCGAGTTAGTCTTGATGATTTGTTTTGGTGGATTCTATAGCTGATAATTTTGAGAATCTTACATAGAATGGTTCTTTTATTTATTGTCCTCTCAGACAGGGATACCCAAGGAAAAGTTGTGTTCTTTGAGCTGCTATGACTCAACGGAATGATCAATGTTGGAATGGTTCTCCGCCGGGCTGTGACGAGAGAATGGTTTGCCCGAAGCTTGAATGCTTCACGTTGATTGGATTTCGATTCAAGAAAACAAAAGCTAGCAATTAGAATTGGGCTGTACTTTGTTAAACAACGTTAGCTTACTACGCGGGTTTTATAAGTACAATGTGATAAATTTGTATTCCCATAAGAGGCTGATGAGTTAGAATTGTGATTAAGTAGCTCACGAAGGCTTGTGCTCGCTCATGGTGCCTCTAAACTGATGGATGGTTTATTTCAGTCAAAAAATTGACTTCTGGGTTGAAGAAGCATTATCTTGGATCAAGAATCTGGGTTTATATTAATTGATATTTGAATTTATTAGATTTTACCACAAGTTGTTCCAAACATTTGCAAAAGGAGACTATTGTCTTAGCAGAGTTTTAATGTTTTGATCGAAAAGATTTGTTTATCCACCCAAGGCACTTTATTTCTGGTTTTATAAAGGCTGAAATAATGCAATTCTACTTCATACTATTGCTAGAAATGCTATTTATTATTACACTTGGTTTGAATAGCCTCTTATTGTAGTCAAACCATGTTATATGACCAATCTTGCTATTCTGTCTATATGAAAGTTTCGTCTTTATATCAAAAGAAACATATAGGTGAATTATCCTATTAAAAACACTTATACTATATTTCAGTAAATCGTTAGTGAAACAAAACCTTTAATTTGAACAATATTATGACTGTCACCCAATATTGTTTACCTACAGCAGGTACACATTGCACCATTAACTTATATTTTGCATGTCGAAACTTAGTTCATCTATATAAACTATTTAAATAGCACTTTAACATTATATGTTTTATATCAGCTACTAAATTAAAAGAAAAAGCGGAATTGAATTATTTTTGTCAATATTTAATGAAGTTCTACGCCAATATTATAGTTCCATTAGTTCAAATGGAACTTTAAATTTAAAGAAGTTATAAATAATTCTTTATTCTTTTTAAACAAGAATGTAATTTGAAAGGAACCTTTGTTTTTATAATAAAATTATTAAAATATATAACTATGAATAATTAAGAAGCAATTTGACCTCTAATTGGGAGACATTTAATCTAAGTCAAGCCAAATCTACTTTTTTTGTTTAAACATAAATTTGGTCTAAAGTTAGATTAAGTCAAAGCTTAGATTCGATCAGGGTTATACTTGCCAGATCAGGAAAACAAGATCAACTTAGATTGGAGGGTTGGTATTAGTGACTATATGTTTTTAAAAATCTTGCCTGCAGTAAGTTTTGTAACAATAAAAAGTAAAACCTTAAGCTTTATATCTGCTTTTCTAAGAGGCCAAAAACATCTATTATATATTTATAAATGTTTGATTTTAAACATTAAAAAAAAATGTGAGATGTAAATATTATAAAAAAAAAAACTTTGGGTCGGGAGATGTATTGATATTATAGATTAAACTCAAAATTAAATTTGAGTTAACAAAACTAATTCAGTTCAATATAAGGTTTAAAAAAATAATTAATCTGTTTTTTGACTTTCTTTCCAGATTTGGCAGAGACTGCTTCCTTCAGTCAGGTTCAGGATTTAATGTAATACCTGAATAATAACTAGATGAATTGGTATTCTGGTTGATTAATAATGACTAAGTTGTTCCTTTAGATTAGGAAATGACACATATTCATACAAGCTAATAAATTAACTGTTGGTTCCATATAAACGCGATATTTGTTTCATTTCAAATTAAACTATTAAAAGTTTATCAGGCTTCCTTACATATACCCCTAATTGTATCAAAATTAGTATTTGTGATCATCTAGTTAAACAAAAATTCAAATTCGTTCTTATATTTGGAATAAAAATGTGCAAGGGGAAATGTGAAGGAAAGATTTAATTTAATATCTTCATTATTTTATATATTAGTTAAAATTGTCTTATCACTTTCATTTTTTTATATTAAATATATATCGTTCAAATTTTCTATTAAAATATCTTTGTTTTTTATCAGATTAATGTATGAAATTCATTGTCTTGTAATATTTGTTTCTTTGTTATCCTTTCGACATAAACCTGTTGTTTTTTGAATTCTTCGAATCTTTTGTTTAATAAGTTTGAGGGACAACTAATTAAATGCTCATTTGTTCAGGATAAACAAGAGACAACTAATGGATATTCGATCATTTTATCGCATTTATCATTTATATGATGATTGAGTATCATCTATCTTTATATATATATATAACATATATATATATATACTCTCATATATAATGTATGATGATATATTTATATTGAACACTTCATTAACATTACCCTTATGCATACATTTGAACAATATCACTATACCTAAAGTATTACTTGAGGTCTTTCTTGCATTCAGAAAACCTTTAGTCTAACATGCCCCTTTTCATCACTGTGTTAATAATTGAGTAGGATACTTGCATATCTTGCAGTGATATACCACTGTCTTGGGTTTTTCATCTCTGCTACCAGTACATGCTCTTTGTTCCATCTTGTTTTCTTCGCCTGGTAACACGCCCATATTCAACATTTCTGTCTCTTGGGACCCACCACTCCATTCACCCAACCTCCCATTTAAGCCTTGAAAATTGTTCCTCCTCACTATACCAACCTTTATCTGCTATCAGTTGAATGAGTGGTCAAATGCAACTCTAGGACATCCCAAAACTGAAACTCTTATTGTTTTATTTTTCAAACCATAGAAAGTTTCCTGCCCTATAAAGTGAAATTTGAAATGAACTTATAAAATGATTAATGTCAATACCTAAATTTACTCTTGGCTGAGTGATGGGACCATTAGTTCTTGGCATCCTCATTTATGTTTTTAAAGGAAAAAATTGAGTGTTGTAGGTTTAAGCAAGACTATGAACACAGAAAACAAATCAAATACAGGTGATGTAAAGCTAAATTCAGTTAAGAAGCTGGGACAAAATGGATTAAACAGGAAACTCATTAAAGATGACATAAATCAACCAGCTAAGCGCGACAATTTAGTATGCCCATGAACGTTCTTGTTTAATGAAGGCTGAATATTTACTTTAAAGGGGGAGAAGCTTTGGAGTTTAAAGTAAAATAGTCTTCAAAAAATATATATTTTTTGAAATATTAAGTGTCCTTTTGTTTTTGAGAATCATGTACTGAGATATGGTTTTAAAATCAACCGCTAAAACCGTATTCACAGGCTAAAGTTTTAAAAATATAATTTAAGATTCTCATTCCTGCTTATTGTGGTTTAAGGTTCAATTTTAAAGACACCTAGATTCATTGATACTTGGTTTAAGGGTTAATTTTACTTGGATTTACAATGATGCGTGGTTTAAAAATAGATGTTAAGTAAATATTTTGAAAACAAAAACTGCATCATTTTTTAAGGTGGTACCACGATATCTAACCCAGGAAGTGGATAGAATGGATTAAAATGATAATATGAATTTCTGTTATTATAAGACCAGAAGTTTGGGTTTAAACACAAATAATAAGAAAATTAATAAGTTTGGTGTGATTTGAAAGAAGAAAACCTAACTAAAGTATTGAGAAAGTTATAACATAGTTGAGTGAAGTAATTAAAGTTGTTTGTATGAAAGTTGAATTTAATTATCTTGGGTTCATTGTGATGTAAGATCAGAACATTCAATGCATTACCCTGTGTATTCTGATATAGGCCTCACTTTGTACTTACCTAAAGCATTGGAAGTCTTCAGGAAAGGACTATCATATAATTATATGGAGACAATTGTCAGTGATGGACTAAAAGCTATTACTCTAGGGAGGCATACAATTTTTACCAAGAAAATTGTTTCTTTTGCAAAGAAGATGTTTAACACAAGAGGTGGACTCAGTCAGAAACTGAATTTAGACCTCTTAGATTGCGGATCTATATATTAGAATAAAGTTTCACGTGTTTGTCGATTTAAGCATCATCATAATAAGCAGAGATATAAAGAGGGTCATTCTAGTGTTGGCGAAATGTTCACCTATTGTTTCTATAAATAAGCTCTGATAATCACTTTGCACTGTGGGGTTTCATCCCATTGCATGTTCTTATAATATCTATAAATGTTTCTATTCTAGAGGGAATTGGTGAGTGTTTAATTAGAGAATCTTTTCTCCACATATATTATCTTTTTCTTTAAAGCTTAATTTGATTGTCATAAATAAAAATAGAAAATTATAACAAGCATAAATATAATAAATACTCCTCTTACTTGTTTTAAATATAAGACTTTTATTTGAAGGAAATATTCAGCGAAACAATAATTTGAAAATATAATAATAAAATGAGTGAAATGGTATTTCAATATATATATCATTTTAATATATATTTTAATTGTTTTATCTTATAATTTTACTATTTTAATAAGAATGTTCTGTCACTTTTAGTTCCATATATCTTATAGATTAATCTGAGAATAAAAGGGAATAAATGGGACAAAAAGGAACTTTTTGAGTGGAATGAAAGTTCAAAACTCTGTTTATTTCTTAGTCTGATTGAAAGTTCTCACTGTGATGTTGAATTACTCCGTGTAGTCTTGAAAGTTGAAGCTTCAAGCTACATCTTAGTGTCACACATTAGATATTAGTGGCCTTCTTGTGACCTAAGCTCTTTCTGTTCCTTCTTGTTTTGAGATGGATCTTATAAAGAAGGCTGATTAGGCATTAAGGGATGATTAGAAGATGGAATAAGTCCCTAGGGTTTCTTCCTGGGACTGCTCTTAGAAGAAGGAGATTGAAGAGAGGAAAGTATTTTTGTAGTTTTATGTTTTTTATTCACTTCTGGCTGTGTCTCTTATATTGATTAATTTAGTTTTTCTGGTTAAATTGCAGTTAGTTGGATTTACCTGTCTTTGAAACTATGGTTTACCTCTATTTAAATGTTGAATTACATTTCTATTAAATTTTCTAAATTGCCAGCATTGATGAGTTAATTACCGTGACATGATTTGTATGTTCAGTTTGCGATCGATATTGAGTTAGATCGACAATGATTGAGCATCACCAATCCACCATTGACAAGATATTCTCATGGTTTATTAGCCAGTAATTAAGGTTTATGTGGGGTTTCTTCCAAAGGTTTCGGGGTTGTTAAAGTGTAAAATACTACGTACAAGTGATTCTGTGGGTTCTGAGAGATCATTCATATATAATAATATACTTTACCGTGAGACCTATTAACCAGTGATTGAAGTGTTGTTCAGAACCCTCAGTGGACTTGGTGCGCTAAGTTAACTAAATAAAAATCTAAATCCTAGGCTTTTCCATCTGCTTCTTGTTTATGTGGTTTGGGATTCAGTTTGTTAGTTGTTTCCTTTTCTTTTTCATCACTTAAATTCCATCATCAGATCTTAGCTTCAATTATTATTCGTACTTGTAATCAGGCATTCTCGATGGGAAGGATGCTTTCTTACTTTTCCTTGCTCTACAGTATGATGGCAGTTGTCGTTTTATAAACCTCTTTTATCTTTCCATTTATATGCTTGTCAGATTTTTAGCAGATTGTTGATAGACATTTACTAATATTGTTACCAAGTAGTCTTTCTTCCTTTTTAGATTATTTCTTTTTGTTTGTTTTTTAGTTCATTTGTTTTCTCTATTTTCCTCTTTGTCTATTTGTGTTTTTATCTTTGTTTTATGGACTTCAGAACCGTGGATCCTTTGTTTGATTATTAACACAGGCCAAACCCTGTGAAATGCCAGCAGCTAATTGAGCCAAATAGCTATCTGACTAATCAAAAAAATTCAAATCAAGTAACAAACCCATATGTCTGGATCATCATTCCCGGTATGAAATTTTCCATGCCAGACAATTATGTTTGGATGGACATTACCCCAGACATCTCATGGAAAGCAAACACACTGCTCTGAACTACACAATTCTGACTGATCAACACAGGAAGAGAAGGCATGTTTGGTCTTTCAAGCAAGTGAGTAAGTCTGATAAAATGATACCAAATCAAGTGTAAGAGCCATGGCTGAATCGGAAGGATCTCAGGTTAGATTTTCAACATTGACTTCGGATACAAAATATCGACCGTGAGTTTGGACTATATTTAGGCTAAACCTTGGATTGGTTTTCTATTCTAAATGAGGATGATGGGGTTCCATATGAGAAGGCTGATAAACCTAGAATAAACATGAGTTGGTTTAGAAGAAGGGCTCAGACGGATTAAGGAAATCATAAGGCAATTGTGGGAGTGAGGACAAACCTAAACAAGAGAACCAAACTTACCACAAAATCAGAGTGGATTAGACTATCATCATTGGGTTCAGTTAGTAGTCATGACATTATTTTTATTGGAAAGGCAAGAGGCCAATCTCCAGTTTCAGTCCATGCCTTAGGCATAAGGCCTTCAGGCCATTCTCGTACTGATAGAAGTATCAAAGAGCAGCATCACCGCCTGAGAGAAGCTGGGTCTGGAAGGGGGAATGTGCACACAAATGAGGAGCAGCGGGGGCTTTCCTGCATTCAGCGTGATCGGAAGAAGAAATGTGGAATCATCCAGATATCACCTTGAAGAATGATGGGAACCGAAGCTTAGAAGTGATGTCAGTGATTCAGAAAGGATAGTTTACCAAAGAGGAGGCATCAACTCTGCAGGCCACAAATGAAAAGTATAAAGACTTTTTTGGAGATGACTGTATGGGGTGAGGATGCATGGAAGGAAGATTGAATGAGGAAAATGGCCCCTTTTAAAAGTGGATTTGGTCGCATCTTTCAGTTGAACTTACGGGTCGTATGTAGTAATAAACAAAAGAAAAAATTTCATAAGTGATGGTAGAGGCTGTACCCTAGTTATAATTGAGCACAGTCAGGTTCTTGGAAGCGGATGTGGAAGGGAAGAATATCTTATTCTTTACAAGTGTTCTATGATCAGTTGGACTCTAGAAAAAATGACAGTATATGGAGACCAACCAATCATCCTTTCTTTTCTTTCCTTTCCACTCATTTTAAATCTTCTTGTTTACTTAATAGTTATTGGATAGAGATATTTTTGAGTGATTTGTTTGTTTTGTATTATTTTGTGGTCTAAGGCTCAGGGGCTATCTGACATAAGTGAGACAAATTCATGATGTATCTTTATGGGATCAAGTTAAATTGTGTTTCATGTTTAGATATTCAGTAAAAATTTCCTTGAGAGAATCACCCTCAGCATTTGTGATCATGAGGATGCTAATATGATCATTGGGTTCCATGTACTGGATGCAGTTCTCATAATCTTCTAATATTCATAAATCTGACTCAGACATTATAGTTGGATAAACAAATAAAATGAAAAACCTTATGTGCAATGACATCAGTGCTGCGGGATTCATTCCTTTTATATCATCATTGTGCTGGTGCGATGACACTTTAAGACTATTTCTCATCCAAAATTCATGGCGATGACAGTGACATTAAAATTTAAATCATACTTTGCACACTTGTATACTAGAGATCTCTGTAGATGAGTTCAGTGGTTCCTCTGGGTGATTGGAAAGTTAGTGACTCTTGGATTCTGTGTCAGCGATCCATCAGTTTTGTATAGGGGCGCAACGGCTGTCATGCCGATTCCCACTGGTTCTTTATCATTTTGGGTTTGTGAAGAACTTTGATGGGTTCATGACGATCGCCGGAACGCCCTTTGTAGGCCGCCTCTGGGGCGCCACTGGCCGGATTACTCTGGCATTACATACATGCGCGGCGGGATGCCGAAGTGTCGTCCGTAACTATCAGACATTCGCGATTATATCTTGCGCCGCGTTCGAATATTGGTTCATTGTGTCGGGTTTTCGCGGTTCAAAGTTTTGTCCTTAACCGAATCGTTTGGCGTTTGGTAAGTCTTTATCGTGTCAGTTGAGACTTTATCACCACCTCGCCAGTCGTTTGGGCACAATGAACATGATTGCCCGGGATGTTCGGTTCGCCATCAGGGTTGTTTCATTGACTGTCTTCTGTCATTAGTGTTGGTCATTTGGGCTTCATCTCCTACATTTGGTGTTCCGGGGTTTCAATCTGTTACGGTGTTGAATGATTGTTCCATACCATAAATCTATCCACATATTCAGCATATTGGACTTCATCTCCGTTATAGATTTAGATGTTGGGATTCCATTCTATTACGATTGTCAGATATTCCAGACCCTTCTTGGCTGTAGCTGCAAGCGTTTACAGCGCCAATATTGACTTGTTTGAATCGTTGAACATCTATCTTCAATCACGATTTGATGTTTAGTTTCATTCAAATGCTGATAATAGATCATTTGGGACCTCATTTCAACTACAACTTTCCGTTTGACTTCATTCTTTGAAACTCATTTTGGTATTTGAACTTTATCTGGCATTTACAATTTTAGGCGTTCAAACTTTAGTCTTCATAACGATGCTCCGACGTTCGGGCTTTGCCTTTATATGTTTTCTTTATGGATCGAGCGTTCAAACTTCATCTTTATAACATTGTGCCCAATCGTTAGAGCTTCATCACAGTATTGTTTCAAAATGTTGGACTTAATCAACTTATACACGTTGTTGATTACGGAGACTTTCAATGTAGTTTAGATATTCGAGCTTTAATACGCCATTATAGTTATGAACATTAAACATGTCATTCTCATAGTAGTGTCGAGATGTTCCGAGCTTCATCTCTGGTAAAACTTGGGGATGTTCAAAGCTTTTATCTCCATCGATGCCGACATTTTTGGCGTCTTTGTCGGGTTTTTGAAGGCGTTCATGTTGTATTCGCTGGTAAGGTGTGTAAAATGTTGAACTTTATCTTCCATATGGTTTCATTATTGAAACTTCATTTACCATTAGTTCCACGGATATTGGAGACTTTGTCAACATGGGTTTCAAATGTTGAATTCATCTTCATCATAAGTTGATTTCATCATGACTAATTATTTAAGTGTTAGATTTCATCTCAATACAAAGTTTAGATGTTCGGACTTAGTGCACATCTTAAGTCTCTACATATGGTGTATGAACATTTAGACTTAGAGTGTCTGAGTGTTTAGATGTTTGAAGCTGTCTGCTGACTTCGAACATTTAGATTTTGTCTTTGTAAATCTACTTAATCAGGATCATTGGACCTCAGCAGCTAGCCACAAACTTCATCATTGATTCAAACATTTGATTCTCAGTTTAGGTTACGTTTGATATCCCAGTGATCATCCCCAGTTTACGTGATTAGATGCGTTCTCAGGTGAAACACCAACCCTGGTTCCTTATTAGTTGGATCTTATAGTGGATTCAATTCAAAAATGTATTTTGACTATTTTATTATTAGGTTTGAGCACTTTGGTTGTGCTAATCTAACGATTCAACCATTTGCCGGTCAGTCGACTAATTCTACTAATACCGTTTGTATAACATTTGTTTGCCGTTTTACAAACTATTTACTTGATTATTTGAAATTAGTCAACTATGAAATTCGAATTGAGATTGCTTGGTCCAAATCGGAAAAAGAAGCGAAGGGCAAGGGAAGTTGGCTTGCGAAAAATTTAGCTTCTTTTCTTTACATACGACCCCAGATTGACTTCCTTTTTGTGATTTTCAGTTCCATATGTGTGCGAGTATTGAGGGTATTTTGTATTTTTTCTTTATTTGAGCTTTCTGTAAAACCGACCAAAATCTTGTGGAGACATCATTGATTTTGCTTTGCTAAATACCACGAGCCTCTTGGTATGGGAGTTTCCTATTTTTATTCATACTTCATTTCTCCCCACTCTTTAATTCCCTGGCTTGCCAGGCATCATGGATGAAAAGCAACTCAAAGATGGTTGGCTAAAACTCCCTCCATCCTTGGGAGAGGAGGACTCTGAGGCTAGGAGTTGAGGTGAAATATTGGGTTCCATGTTTTTCCAGTACAAACATTGTCATTTAGCGTTCCATCTCTCCTTACAGGTTTAAATCTCTTAAATGTACACTTGATTATAACTTTATGTATTTAGCGAGATTTTAGGGTTCATTGGATGCTTATTACTAGATCCATTGAGATTCAGCAGACTGCCTTCCTAATAGTTATTGTAGGGTGAGATTTAGGGATGTCTTTCTTTGTCAGGGAACATTTATGTCCATTAAATGCACTATATTCCAAAAGGAAAAATTATCATGAATTTCGAGTTTTGATATCTAAATGAAGATCAGGTTTGGGAAATAAGCGCAGGTCATCTCCCGATGGAGAAGGGCGGACGCACCGTTTGCCACAGGATCTCAAACCGGGTGGCGATGCTTCAAGGAGCTTCTTTTTCATAATTTTATTTCAGTTTATTTCGATCACGCGACATTCCTCATGGCCACTTTCCAAACCCCAGTGAAATTCCCAAATTTACCTTTTAAACCAACAACTGATCATTTTACAGAAAACCCATCCTTGTGTTAGAGCCACAGAGGTGACCCGCTATCACTGAAATAGCTAATACTCTGACGGTAGTTGGAATTTATGTTTATGGTGAATTTTGTTGATTTTAGGCACAACCTCGCGACTCTAGAATCAGAATGGCGCGGATTGCGGATGGTGTTACCTAGTCTGATGACGAGTTGTTGAAGCGATCCACATCACAAGTGTTCAGGTGATATCGTCCTTTTTGTCCTTACTTTTTATTTTCCCTAGCAGTTCTTTGCCCAGGTTGGATTAAGGTACTATATTATCCATATACAATTTCTATCTTCAATTTTGCTAACATTAACCTTTTGGCGCGCTTTATTTTGTTTTTGCTGTCTCTTGTTGTGTTTATGTTTTCATAGGAGTTTATGCCTCTTGGGATAGAAACACGTGGCGGCAAAGAACAATTCTCCACAAACGGTAATGAATTGAGCATACACGGTGGTCGATGGAGCCTCCACGAGGCAACTAAATAATAAGGGGTTCATATAAATCTAATGCATATAGATCAATGAGGGATCATCTTACATCCTCAGTAGTGCACCCTCACACATTGTACTCCTCAGAGGACATAATTATCAAGCCCTATTGTGCCACACTCTCTCCACTTTCCATGGAATGGAGAGTGAAAATCCATACTCACATTCGGGGTCGAGGTAATAATACCTTGAAGAGGGACATCTCAGTAATGCTGGATACGATGGGGCCCAGTTCTTTCACCTACAACATGAAGGAATGAGGCTAAAATGCGGCTCAACTCTACGGGGTGAGAACTATGGAATTGAGGGGAGATACACGAGGCTAAATTTTTAAAGGAAATTCTTGACTGCATAAAACCAATAATTGGAAGAGGCGATTTTGCTCTGTGCTGAGAAAACAGAATTCTACCGGGTGCTTGGAAAGGTACCTAGAGACCCGTGATACTTTATTCCTCGCCATGGCTTTGATACTTGGATCTTCTGATTAATCACTTCTATAATGGAATGTCCTCTATGAAGCCGATTGTTGGAAACTATGTGTGGAGGGACTTCATGAGGCAGCTCCCGGAGGAAGCCATGTGACTTCTTGAGTGTGGTGGAGACTTGCCCCAAGCTTAGGATGAACCGACCTGACAGCCCAGAAAGTGGCTCAGCCACGATGGGGAGGCCTTCATACTCTGTTCTCCAGAGGACATGGAGATGAAGACAAGCTATCCACCTTAGCTACCGGAGGTTGGGAAGGAACTTGAAATAATGAAATCAACATGAGGTGGGCAATATTTTGAGAGCTTTTTGTGTACTGTTTGACCTTGTTTCGTTTGTCGGTCGCGCTAAGCACCGAGAGGAAACCTTTGTGACTGTTCGCTTCGGTAAGGGATATGATGGTGAACAAGCCCAATAAGGCATGGCCATGGGCCAATACAAGCCACCAACCATTTGCTATACAACAATACGCACAATCCTAGCTGGATATGTCCCACAACTTCTCTCTGAAGCAAAAACTCATACTTCATATGTGCCACTGCTTTGCAACAGCGATTATAGATCATACTCATCCCGACCATAACCACCACCGTCTGTCCCCGGATTAAACGGCTATCATGAACTTGAGCAAAGTGGTGGCAACACATGGAGAAGAGCGGCGGGTGGGGTGCCAGAGACTAACCGGAAGGATTGATATAGTAAGAAGGTACACTAAGCAAGAAGATAAAGAACCAGCATCTTTTGAAATTTCCACGAATTGACCGGCGTAGTATAATTTCAATTTAACCAATAGCGGCGGGTCAAAGGAAAAGGAAATTTCCCTCTGAAGCATTACGATCTAGAGGGAGGTGCATGAAGTAAGCTCTTCCAATGGCGAATCTGGATAGATGACACGTGTTTAAGCGATTATCACTGAGAAGTGGTAAGAAGGTTAAACGACGGAGTCCCAAATGCGAGAAAGAAGGCTGGGGCAAGCGAACCCGGAGGAGGTAGTAGAAATGTTCGAACAAGAAAAGAGCACACCCCACCTTTAAACTTCAAAAGCGAAGAAAAGGCCATCAACAGGGATGAAATATTAGAGTGCTGAAGCGGTGAGAGGTGACATCCACACTTGACATGATTAAACAAGTCCCAATGTATGCCAAATTTTTGAAGGACCTGTGCACAGTAAAGAGAGGGTTAAATGTTGACAAGAGGCTTTCTTTGGCCGGGTGCAAAGTGGCCATATCATCAGGTGCAAGACTCGATAAAGTACGAGAATCTCAGGGTTGCCACTACCATCTGTCTCGGAGGCATGACATAGAAAAGGCACTCTACCCCCCAGACTTAGAGGTCGATGTCAACTTCTTTTGCTGTATTGAGTGTACTAATGTATTTGGGTTTAGAAGTGACCCCACTTCCATCACACTATCCTTGCCGGATAGATCCACTTAAAAAAAACGAAGGGTGTTTGTGGAATATTTTTGTCGAGTGAGCAAAATTATCACGCCTCTCAGCATGGAAGCTTTGCGTGCGATCTTGATTTGATTGGATTTGTGGACTAATTGTGTCATCGTCTTTTCTGACATGTTCTTTGCACCTCAGCTGGTGTATTAATTTCGAGGCGTGGGTTATGCAGCACATTGGGGAACGCCGGTGGCACTGGAGCTGTTATCTCTTACCTGCTTTAGCAAAAAGCATGCCACGACCAATGGAAGAGGGTCGGAGGAGGCACGCAGTGGCACTATCCTAGAGGAACAGGTACGAAGACAACAATTACGGGATGTGCTAATTGAGAATGCTCCCGAGTGTTCTAAGAGGCTGCGGGAACCGAGACTTGTATCTTGTGTAAAGGCCGTGGAGAAAGAAGGAAGAAATCCACCTTTGCAGCAGTGGAAGGCATCAATGAGCCTCAATTTGGATATAGCTACGTGCACCCTGGAACTAAAATATGCATACTTAGAAGGCAGCAGATGCCCAATGGTTATATCCTCCTGCTCGGTACCTTGGGAAAACGACTCTTCGGATCCTCAGGGAGGCTCAGCGAAATTGTGGTGGAAAATCAGACTTTAAAGGGAATTAACCCGGGTTTTTACACATCATATCCTGTTTGGAAGGAAGCAAAATCGATCAAGAACAGTGGCAGGAGGATTGAGGATCTTCTCACATTGGAGAGGTGGTAAGTGTGAGATTCTAAGATTGCTTTATAAGTCGGTATCATTTCACTTTCCATGTCGGAAGTAACACTTGGGTGAGTCCGACGAGTTGTGCTAGCTGTTAGGGTACTCACATTGCATAATGAGAAGGGAGAGGAAATGCCCTCATTTACCACGGAGTTGGAGGGTATGTATTGATCTGAGAAGAAGATTAAATGAGGTGACAAGGAAAAGGATCACTTCCGCTGCACTTTATAAGTTGACTTTCTCGAAGAATTTTGACGACCACTTCTTCCTAGATGGCTATTAAAAATTTCGCTCGATTGAGATTGTTGTAGAAGACCGGGAGAAGACCGCCTTCTGCTGCTCATTTGGCACATAACACAGGAGGATGCCCTTTGGCACAGTAACCAATGCCCTGCCACATTCCGGCAATGTGCTTTCGATATACCCGTTGATTTAGGTGGAGCGCACATTATGGAAGTCTAGATGGATGATATTACTGATTTTATGGAGGAGCTTGAAGAATGCTTGATCAACTTGGAAGCTTGAGTCACATAGAATGTATTGAGGAAAACTTGTAGTGCTTGGTGGGAAAGATGTGCCCCATGGTGGCAGGGAATTGTGTTGGACACTGGCCATTTCCAATAAGGAAAAAATTGAGCTGATTTCAGCGCCTTCCCGAATGAAGGCGGCGAGCGATTCTTAACCCAGTGCATGCAAGCTTCTACAGGAGGTTCATCAAGGATTTTTAAAAAATTGCCAAGCCTCTTTATAAGCTATTGGAGAAAGGATCTCAAATTCATTGGGATGGTACGGAAGAGCTGTGAGGAGCTCGAAGACCCTCGCAACCAGCACAGTAGTGAGGGCTGACTTCAGGGTTTACCTTCGAGGTTGCCAATGCGATGAGACCTGCCAGTGGCATTCCGGCAGTTCAGCTGTGAGAGGAGAGAGAGAAGGCTATGTGGTCTCTAACTTTGTGGTAAAGCGTTGAATGAGGCACGGAGGAGTGCACACCATAGAAGAGGCTGGCAGCGGGTGGTATATGGACAGATTTTATCTGTACTTAGTGAGGTCGGACATCGTGTCTTCACGGACCATTACCTTTGAGGAACCTTCTCATACAGAAAAATTGGGAGGCGACTTATTAGGGTGGACCTCACTCGCCCGAATTTAAACTTGCGGATCAAGGGATAAAAGGGTGGAGAATATTGGCCGCTGGATCATCTCTCACGACTAACGCTACTTGCACACGACACACGCGACCCTCGATTAATCACCCACAACCCTCCAATTAATGATGAGTTTCTTGAGGAGTCCCTGTTGCTAGTGGAAAATGCCCATGGTATGCTCACATTGCCAATTTTGGCAATAGAGAGTTCAATGGTAGGAGGCCGCAGACGGGAAGTTATTTCTTCACAAAAATTCACTCTGATTGGGAAGAGCCCTTCTTGCCTGTGTTAATGTGACCGGATAATCGGAAGATGTGTGCACGAGGGAGAACAATGAGGATACTCGGCCATTGCCATGAGAATGCATGTAGGTATTTGCTTGGAAAGGCGCCATGAAAGGTGTTACAATCTGGGTTTTATTGGCCTTCTCTTTTTAAGGATACCCACACCATATGTAGGGAATGTGACAAATGCCAAAGATTGGGGAAAATTTCTCGTCGTCACATGATGCCTCTAAACCCGATCTTGGTAGTTGACTTGTTCGATGTTTGGGGCATCAACTTTATGGGACCATTCCCTTCATCGTTTGGATACGTCTACATTTTGGTGGGAGTACACTATGTGTCGAAATGGGTTGAAGCAATGCCACGCAGCGACGAACCCGCGGTGGTGTTGAAATTCTGAAGGAGAACATGCCTCGGATTTAGGTCCCTAAGGCCACTGTCGGTGATGGAGGTTCACATTTCTACAACAAACCTTTTTGAACCTCCCTAGTTAGTATGGTGTAAAGCGCAAAAGTGGCCACCCTTACCATCCTCGAGCTAATGAATTGAGTTGAGCTGTATTGAAATCAAAACAATATTGATGAAAGTGGTGAGCTCCTTCAGAAAGGACCGATCTCTCAAGCTGCTGGATTCCTTGTGGGCATGAGGGCATCTTGAAGACCATCATGGTATGTCCCCTTATGTCGCTGGTTTATGGCGGCGTGTCACTACTAGTAGGCCAGGTATAAGTCATGGTGGGTGAGTGAAAAATTTGAACTGGATATGGGGAAGGTTGGCCTTAAAGGCTCCCTTGATATCAGCGAGCTAGAAGGCTAAGAAATGATGCCTACTTCAACCTTTCGAAGATTTTAAAGGCAGTTAAAGAAGTAGCGCAGTGGCGATAGCCTGAAGCTGAACAAGGAGACAAAGTCTTTATGACTCGAGCTCCACCTCTTTGGGGTGGTAACCTCGAGTCGAGATGGACTGGTCCGATAAATCATCCACCAAGTTCATCCTAATGGATCGGTGGACTCTTCAATTCAGGGCAATGAGACCAGACCAGTGGCAGAGGCTAAGAGTCGTATGTAGCACAGGTTCGCGGTAGACAAGGAGGAGATCCCTCCTTGACCCTGCATAGAATTCAATAGGATACTACGAGTTAGCTTGGTTTCATTGGGGCGAAATGCCACTCCCATTTTTGTGTTTAATGAATTTTATTTGGTTTATTCCAAGTTTTAGTTGTAGCTTAGTTATGATTGCATTTTCTCATTCTCTTATGCACATTCTCACATTGTTTTTTTTTTGGAATTTTGTTTTACAGGTGTAGCAGAAATCCTCCACCCTCTCCATCTCTTCCCTAATCCAAGCATGGCCAGGACTCGTGGAGCACAAAGTTCTAGACCTCAGTGCGCCTTCTCTCAGCCCCCTGCAAGCGGGCAAAGCACTCTGGCTGTGAGTCCTTTCACCTTCTCCTTTGTTCTGTTATCCCATTTCGGGTATGATGCGTGGGTTGGGCCTATACTCCATCTCTGCTCATCGCGACCATCCGGAGGGCCCACATGACGAGGGCCCCGGACCCGGACCGAGGGCGGAGTCATCGGATTCGAGGCCACGCAGGCCCCATTCCCCTTCCTTCAGATCCGGTTGGTGGCCTCGGATCTGTCCTGGCTATTATCGGCGCTCCTTCTTCCGTAGCGGCCCCATTACAAGTCGGTCTGGTACCGAGGGGGAAGTGCAACTGCGAGACATCGTGATTTTCCGGCCTTGGCGCGATCCACGAGCTGGAGATTCTATGAGAGGCTTGTGCGGCGGTGGTACTCCTACAGGGCACTACGACCCAGCGCCGGTTCTTCTTACAGGGTGGTCATGGGTTCTACCATACCATGACATCTAGGAGAGTACCTCATCTACTGTTATCCATTTCTCAATTGATGGCCGCAAGGGGACACTTCAAGCCCGCGGAAATGTGCAACCACATTCCATTCCCTACCGGATCTGTCCCAGCTTCTATTATCCGGCGCCCCTTCCTTCGTGCCACAAATGCAGACGGTCGGTGCAATGCAGGGTGCAACTGCGAGACATATTATAATTTTCCGACCTTCTTGCCCGATCCAGAAACTGAGAGATTCTATGAGGCTTGTGTAGCGGTACTCCCTGGAGACTTTTATGACCCCACGCCGGTTCTTCTACCCCCGGGTGGTCATCAAGTTCTACCATACCATGACATCTAGGAGAGTACCTCATCCTACTGTTATCCATTTCTCAATTGATGGTCGCGAGGGACATGACCATCGATGTTAGACACATTTCCATTTCCCTACGTCTGCCAGCTCGGTGATTACAGCGTGGCCCAGCCTGCCTAAGGAGATGGATTAGCATATTATCCAGAGGCAGTAACATCAGGTGCATGCTTTTTAGGAGGCTTGACTTCCCAAGTATGCTCCTTATTGATCGTATCTTTGCGGTCGACCTCTTCCCACTCCCGACATATCGTGTCTGAGTGGAGGAGCTATTAAAGGCTACATATTGCATATCAGAAGAGTTTTGGTTCCCGACTACTATGCTTTTCATGACATCCTTGTTCCACTTTGAGGACAAGGTCCTTCTTGGAACGACGGTGAATCATTACCTCTCTGTTTACAGGCTACTATGCCGGTGTTCGACATATGGGTTTCTACTAAGACCGATTGGAGCGCTGCCAACATTACGAGGCCATTCTTACTGTTGAAAGGTGGCAGTCTCTACCAGTGCTCGAACCTCCACCTCGAGACTTATAGGCGGGGATATAGGCGGGGATATAGCGAGTTAACCATCTGCGAGAGGATCTGGGAGGAGCCCTGAGATTGCGCGAAATCGCGGCTCTGCGAGTGTCGGTTGGACCCTGGTACATCGACACCTCCACCCTGACATATATCATATCCACTCGAGATTTTCTGGCTATTATGGATACGGTCGCGCCTTCATTGCGTCGGCATCTTTTGCGACTGCCCGTACGACCTTAGGCGGGGGATGACACGCCACGGAAAGGTCGGTCGCAGGCCACCTCCTTGCCTGAAACCCCACGCCGTCCTCGTGCGATTCGAGTCACTGGGCCCTACCTCCTGTCTCTCCATCGATTACTTGCCCGAGGGCCTTTTGATCCTCTCAATGACGACAGTTATCACTCAGTTTCATCGGCGGCTCCCTCGGCTTGCCCATGCGAGGAGGATGACGCCTACCAATTGCTCACCATTGAGGAGGTAGCACTTCCTTCTCTAACTTTCTAATCCGAGCCCCATTAAGGACAATGAGACATTTGGTTGGGGGGAGAGTTAGCGAAGGAAGTGGCTTTTACATTTATGTTTTGTTTCTATTTTGAGCAAGTTTTTTTTTGTGAAGATTAATGACTTGTTGTTTAGTTTCTGTTTGTTTAGTTGTTTGTTTTGGTTGTGAAGCTGTTAGTTTCTTTTGTAAAGCTGAAAAAATAGCCATATATCTTTTTATACATACCATACACCTCACACTTACGGTTTGCAAAATTACACCCTTTTTTTTTTTGTGTTTGCCCTTGGGTTGAAATTGAAACATTGTATAATCTTTGTTGATGTTAAGATTGATTCCATGGCAATTAAGCATATGAATAGTTAAATTCTTAGTGCTTTTAACCTTTTTTCTTCCACCTCTAGCTAATCACCTGCTTGTGCACATATGGTTTCATAGTAAAATTTGAAAAAGCGCCTAACCTAAATCTTGCAAAAGCATATCCTAGTTTCATTTACTACCTTCAATAGGTTAAGGACCCTATGAAAAGAAGGCCAATGAGTCTTCCAAAATAAAAAGAAGAGAAAAACAAAAAGAAAAAGAAAAAGAAAAGAAAAAGAAAAATAAGAAAATTGCTTTGCTTTGCCTTGAAACGAGCACGGATCCAGAAATTACGGGTGAAAGTCTTTAAAGCCACGATTAACACTAAATGATTGATTGGGAGCCATCGACTTAGTGCTCGCTACATGGTTGAATGGGTGAGGTTGAGCGAGTTGTAGGTGCTGGAGTCTCGAAGTCATTCGAAGTCCGGGGTAAAACCTGAAGAGTTTGTGGTTGAAAATCCTTATGACTTGATACCCTAAGCCTTAATTGGTTGGGAGTCATCAGTGGATCCCTGTTACATTAACTTTGGTGAAGTCAATTCCTCAGCATTGCACCCTGCAACACAAAAATAATTATGGAATAAGAGCAGGTCCTGATCTATTTAGGTCAGTTAGTGTACTAGGTTAGGGCAGTAGTTTGGTTGGGGGGAGAGTGCAGTTTGACAGTTTATTATTGAAAACTAATCATATAAACACTTAGATTTTGATGGAAATTCTAGGTTGATTCTCTAGAGAAGGAAACTCTTTTGATGCTAAATTTTGTATGGCATTCACTCTCTCGTGATGGTTATTGGACAAGGTTTCAGTGATTCTCATTGAGGGTTAGGCATTACTCATCCACATACTTTTTGAAATACCATTGTTTTGAGAACATAATTTTGTTAGTATTTTGTTTGCTCTTTCTTTCTTTCATTGCTAAGGGACTAGTAATGTGTCGATTGGGGGGAGTGATTAGTGCCTAAAAAGTGTTATTTTGAGCCCTATTTATTGTAGGTTTTGAGCACTTTTTGTGTACTAATCAATCGAATTAACCCGGTTTTCACATTAAGGTCCATTATTCACGTCGTGTTTTGTGGCCAATTTTGTAGTTTTTGCAAAATTTGTTATGCCAAATTTATTTAGTCGATCAAGAAAGCACGAAAAATTCAGTCGAACTCGGCGTACAAGTCAGTCGAAGGAAGAAGAGCGAGGAAGAGCAGAAAAGTGAAGCTGCCGAGTACAGCTTCTTTCAATTTTTGCCCTTTTATTATTATCTTTTGACTTCCTTTTGTGATTTTTCCAAATTTTCTCTTCCATGTATTATAGATGTGAGGGTATTTTTGTATTTGAGCCTTATTTAAGCTCAAACGAATCTTATAGAACATCTTGATTTTGCTTTTCTTTGAGATACCACATTTGTGTGGCGGAGTTTTCAGCTTTTCTTAACTACGCTTCATTTTCTTCCCCTTTCTTTCATTTTCTCGGCTGCCAAACACCCCTTAAGGATGACAACTCAAGGGATGGTTGGCAAAACTCCCTCCATCCTTGAAGATGAGGGCTACTGGGCTAGGGTTTTGAGGTAAAATGTTGGTTCTTTGTTTTTAATGCAAGCATTTATTGTCATTTATGTTTCCATCTCTCGCTTTAGGTTTAAATCTCTTTAATGTACCTTGATTAACTTGTATTTGGCAAGCTTTTAGGGTTCAGTGGATGCTTATTGGTAGATCCATTAGGATTCATTAGTTGCCTTCTATTAGTTATTGTAGGGTAGATTTAAGGGATGTGCTTTTACTATCCGGGAGCATTTATGCTCATTAAATGCTATATTTCAAAAGGAAAAATTATTAGGGTTCGAGTTTGATATGAAATGAAGATCAAATTTTGAAAATGACATTGGTCATCCTTCCCAGCCTTGAGGAAAAAGGGCAGAGAACCTCTCATTTACCACAGGACCTCAAACCTGGCGCGATGCTTCAAGAGCTCTTTCATATTTTATTTCAGTTTGACCTCAATCTTGCAAACCATTCACCTCCCTTTGTTTTTTACAAAACCCCAAATCAAGTGAAATTCACCTTTTAATCAAGCTACTTAGTCATTTACACAGAAGAAAAGCCCATCCTATGTTTCGAACTAGAGACGTATATTTACGAGTAGCTATGCTCTGGAGTAGGAAGGAGTGAGTTTATAAATTTTGTTGATTAAGCGCAACCTACCGCTACTCGAATCGATAACACACACCTACCAGTACATAGTGTGCCACTCTCCACTGTTTTAGGTATGGTAAAAATTTGCACTATGTCAGGAGTGAAACAATGCCACATAGGTAAAAAGAGACTTCTAACTATTTAAGTTTACAATACATATGATGGAATTATGCATTGATCCATGATAGAATTACCCTTACTATCATCCTTACCAGAATTATAAAAGTTCATGTTCACATATAACACAATATTATAAAACACTACTATAGTAGTGTTCAAATATCATTTACATATCATACTTATATATATATATATATATATATATATATATATATATATATATATATATATATATATATATATATATATATGCTGCTACCTATATATATATATATATATATATATACATGTATTTGTTGTTTTGCATACTTGTACTAATACATTTTTAACTACTTTCATTATAACAAAATATTACAGTTGAGTTAATATAAAAAAACTCAAGTTCTACATTGGTGAGCTCTTAATGTTGTGTCGGCCTCGGTGGTTGCGAGATGTCCTTGGCGTCAACTTTAACTTTGGTACCTATGGATAGAACACCGTGCTAAGCATATAGGCTAGTGGGAACAAATATGATATGGACAGCCACTCCTTAGCGATCGGCGATAACATCACATGTATGAATATATTTCACACAACACATAAATTTGTAACATTTGTTATTAATAAACATAAGATAAACCTATAGGTGCAATGTAATCATTATTTATATTCCTTATCATTTCCTTGCTCATATTGTTCGTTACACATAACACATTTCATATAAGGTTAGCACTGCATACCACAGTAGAAGTGGATAAAGGAAGTTCTGATCTGAAATAGGTGTGAGTGCTATAGTACATTAGGTAACATACTAACTTCGAGAAAGTGACTAAGCAGTGAGGAGCACGATGGCTACAACAACGGTAGTCCCTATAGGCATGCCTGTCTATCCACTACCCGGTCATAAACAGACATTTAGATATATGCATTTCTATATCAATTATAATAGTATCAGTAACATACATATCATACTTACAGTCAATTATTATGATTGTATAGTAATCATGCATATAGTGGAGTCCATGTCACATAATTATCATGTAATATTCATTAACATGTAACATTTATACATACAAGGTTCTTTCATGTATTTATTAGGATCATCTTAATAAACTATCTAAATTCATGTAACATTAATGTGTTAACTCATTTTAAGTGTCATTTAATAAGGTTAAGCAAGTGCCTAAAACCTTCTAGAAGGTTTGGGTGAGGTATGGTAACATTTAGACATGTAGAATTTCACATTTGGGCAAACTGATGGGGCATACAGTGGGGAGAATTTTCTTCCACACCTTGTAAACCCATTCTGCCTATAATATAAACCAATTATGTCTTAACAGTACGAGGCAGCTCTCACGTCAACTTCTAACTATGATTTTTTTTTCTTTTAACAAAGTGGTCTTTTAACCAAATGTTCCCCTATATCTTAAGTTTCCAATGGGTAAAAAATAAGTTCATTTGAACCTTTAAATTAGGAGGTATGGCCTAGACATTCCAAACTGCTCCTAGACAGTTTCCAGGAATAGAATTGTGTTCTATATTTGAAAATCTTTTGGGAATGATAAAGACATAATTTAACTATACTTTCTTAATGAAAGTTACTTTCCTAGGTGTCTAAATTAAGTATAATTTTGATTTACCTCATTTGGATTAGTAGAACTCAATATATGGCCTAAACAACATAAACTACTCTTGTTGAGGGAACAAAATCAGTATCTTAACATCAAACTCAGGTTCAAGGGTCTTAGAGTAGGATTTAGTTCTCAATCTCTTCTAAACATTTGTAGTTATGGGTCTTAAATTTCATCTCCAATTAGAATCATCCAATTTGGAAGTCTTTAGGCCAAATTATGGCCAAAACAAGGACATGGGTGTAATGAAATTTTGACAGAGTTTCCCCTTAAACACCTACACACTAATTCACACATCTTTACTCCTTATTAAAGGCCTGGCCGACTCATATCACAATTACACCCTCGAATTCCAACCACATAACCAATTTAATATGTGCCTTAGCATACCTGAGAGTTAGGTTCTCAAACCTTAATTTGCTCTATTTAGCCAGATACCTTTCTTCTCTTCTTTCTCTTTACTCTTTGTAATTTGCTTCCTATTGTTTGTCTTGAGTGGTGGATAGCTAAAATTGGAGATAATTAAGTTAGGTTTTTCTCGCCTTGAACCAGCGACCTTTATGGCTTAAATAAGCCCTTGAAGAGGCACTCCTCCACCTTCTTTGTTTTTACGAAGCTAAGTGTGTATCCATTTGATTAGCTCGATTTATTTATTTTTTTAGTCCTTCAGTTTATTTAATTCAGAACTTGTTTAACATGTACTTTATTTTCACAAATCATATTTACATACAAAACTTCTTAATTTATGTCTTGAGGTCCCTAAATTGAATATTTACCAATTTACATGAAACTTACGAATTAATTTTGATTTTTTTATTATTTACTATTTTAACCACCCAGAATTACACTTTTTTATCTTATACCTAGATGTTATAAAACTACTAGGGCATAAATTGGGGCCTTACATTTCTCTCCCTCTTAAAAGAATTTCGCCCTTGAAATTCATACCTGTATGGAAAAGTTGTGGGTATTGTGCTGTTGATTTTGGCTCCTAAGTTGTTTCTTTGATACCATGATATTGCCAAAGTACTTTTACCAATGGAACGTCTTTATTTCGCAGTAAACTACTTCTCGAGCTAGAATATGGCTTTTGGTTCCTCATCATAGTGAAGTGGAGTTGAACTTGTATGTCTTGTCTTCGGTAAGATGTGATTAAATGGGGCGTATCTCGAAACATTGATACATGGAAAACATCATGTAACTTAGACAACTCAGGAGGGAGAGCCAAACGATAAGCCACCGGTCTAATTTTTTCTAAAATCTCATAAGGGTCGATAAACCTTGGACTCAGTTTCCTTTTCTTTCCAAATCGGAGTATCTTCCTCCATGATGATACCTTTAAGAAGTCATATCTCTAACCCGTGTTGATGCTTTTCTCTTCAAACCGCATTCGACTTACATTGATCACTAGTAGTTTTAACATTTGATGATTAGCAGACACTCTTCTGTGTCTTTCATATGTCAGGGACAATTTCCTTGTGCTCAGCCCAATTTTGTCAACCTGCAGTTATTTCTATCATATAAAGCTTCTGTAATTGTCATCATAGATACTTAGTGATAAGCTGTTATTTATAGGCGAATTCCATCGAGTGGAATGTACCTATTCAACTTCAGGAAAATCACTTACCGTCCCGTAGCATGTCTTCTAACACTTGTATCAATCTTTCAGACTGTCCATCAGTTTGCGAGTGGAAGGCAGTGCTAAAATTAAGTCGAGTACCCAAAGCCGACTGTCATTCTTTCCAAAACATTGATGTAAATCTTGGATCTTGGTCAAACACACAATTGACAATACCATGTGTCAGATAAATCTTATTCATATAGTTGTATTCAGATCCAATGGAATAGTCGAGCCGGAGTGGTAGAAATGAGTTGACTTTGTGAGTGCGTGCTGATTACCCATCTTGGTCATGTTTCCTTAGTGTGAGGAAGTCAGGTCTAAAATCCATAGTAATGTTGTCTCATTTCCATTGTGGAATTGGAATGAGATTTAACAGTTAAACCGTGCCAGTGTTTAGCTTTCACCCTCTTGACAAGTCAACGTTGGATACATAATATACTATAATATCCTTCTTCATCACGCCACAATATGCGCTTCAAATCTGGTGCATCTTGTTACCTCTAGGATGCATGGTGAATACGATGTGGAAGCTTTATGTAGCAACTTCTTCTTTAATTCCTTGTCGATCACATTAAACATAACATGTTCTTATAATACAAACCTCCATCATCCTGCTTGAATAGTCATTCTTACATTCCGCCTTTGACTAATTATGCAGGTTGTACAACTCAACATCATTCTTCTAAGCATTAATTATCATTTGCTTCAAGTCAGGTTTAGCTTTTAATTAAGCTAATAAAGCTCCTTCAGGTGTAAATCTCTATCTACTGTGTTGCAGTGACAAAACTGAAATCATCTTTTTGCTTAAGGTATCTGCCACCACATTAGGTTTCCACTATGTGGTAATCCCGCTGCTGCAATCATAGTTTTGAGCAGTTCTAGCCAGTTGTTGCCTCAGAGTTAAGTTCATACAGGAGTTAATAGTTATTTGAGACATGATCTGTATATATTCTACATCTTTCACCATATAAGTAGTGTCGCTATGTTTTCAAAGCGAACACTACCGCAGCCAGTTCCAGATCATGCGTGGGATAATTTAATTCATGAGGTTTTAGCTGTCTTGAGGCATATACCACTACCTTGCCATCTTGCATCAATACACACCCTAGTCCATTCCTTAAAGCATCACTATACATGGTGTATTCTTTTCCAGGAGTAAGTTGAGTCAGCATCGGTGCTTAAACAAGCATTCTCTTCAGTTGATCAAAACTAGCTTGACATTTGTCAGTCCATTCAAATTTCACCCATTTCCAGAGTAATTTAGTGAGCGTAAAAGCTATGACAGAGAATCCCTTTACAAATCGTCAATAATATCAAGCTAAACGAAACTTCTGCCTACGGTACATTTATTTGCTTCCAATTTATGCGCTTGATTCCCATTGGGTCACCTCAATTCCTTTTAATGAAACAATCGGCTGAGGCAGAAGCTTCAGCAAGCGAAAATCACATTGCTTAACTGCATACAAATGTTTCTCTTTTAAAGTCTGCCAAAACTCATGAATGTTGTTCATGTTCCTGTTCATCCTTGGAATACAACAGGATATCATCGATGAACACCACCTCAAATTGGTCTAATAAGATTGGGACACATATTCATCAAATCGTAAATCTTGTCGAACATTGAGTCGACCAAAGGAGCATTGAGAGCTCTTGGCGACCATGTGGGTTCCTGATGATGTTTTCAACACATCTTCATCTTTTACCCGAAGTTGATAGTATCTCGATCGCAAGTCTATTTTAGAAAAGACACCAGCTCCTTTCAACTGATCAAAGGGGTCTTCAATTCTCGACAATGGGTATTGTTTTTCACTGTCACCAGCTCCTTTCAATCGATGGACATCCGTACGGTGCCATCTTTCTTTTTAACAAACAAAACCAGTGCACCCCAGAGAGAAACACTAGGTCGGATGAATCCTTTGTCCAGGAGATCCTGTAGTTGATTCTTCAACTCCTTTAATTCAGTTGGAACCATCTGGTAAGGTGACTTGGAGATAAGAGCCATCCCCGGTATAATTTCAATAGACAGGTATACTTCTCTTTTGAGTAAGAGGCCCAGTAGCTCTTTAGGAAACATATCTAGAAATTCTTTCACCACTGGTATATCTTCCAGTTTTTCTTGTCCTCGTTTAGAGTCAAGAACCAATGCCCAGAAGGCCTCACATTCTTTTTTAAGAAATCATAGAGACTTACATGGCTGAAATTACATGAGACAATGAGCCAAATTGGATACCATGTATTTAATACTTCCAATTAGTTTGGAACATTTAAGCACCATAAGTTTTATTATCGGACTGACTATAATGATAGTTTAGACGACCAATCCATCCCGATACAAAGTCAAACTCATGAAAGACAGTAATTAGATCCAGTAAAGAACTCTCATTATGAATCATTATGGGATAGTTTTATATACTCGGTTGACACTAATACTATGCCTTAGGGGATTGGTAACATGTATGTCATATGCTAATTGCTCTACCGTGGCATTTTATCAAACAAGTGCTCAATACATACATAAGAATGTGTAGAACCAAGATCTATTAAGGTATGCATCTCAGTGTTATAGAGAGAGAAAATATCAGCTATAACCTCCGATGTATCTTGATCTTCATGAGCCTTCATAGCATAGGCTTGGGTTGGGGCTGTAGTGATAGAGGCCGATCTAACATCTCCACAATGCGGTACTTCCTCTATGTTGTTGAACCACCCGTCCTCTACCTCGATCAGTCGTTGGGTGCATTTGATCCTTACGCCACTTCTTGGTGGTTTCTAGAACTCGGGTTCTCTTGGACAATTTAGCACAAGAATTGATCAGTGCTTCCACATCGAAGCACCATCTAGTTAACCACGCAGTCTGAGAATGACGTTTGTGGCAGTGTGGGCATTCAAGTAGTTCACCTTGTCCGGTTGAAATGCCCCTATCAATGTCAGATGCTATTGTAGGTCCCTGTCTTATTCCTCTTGTAGCATAACTATGCACCGATTTAGCTTGATATTCTCTAGTTCTTTTATCTGTGGAGGGGCCACCCTTGGAGAACCCTTTCTTCTGATCCTGACTAATCATTTCAGATTTCTTAACCCTCATAGCGACACGCAATTGATAGATATTCACGGTTGCAAAAGTAGTAGTCGCAATGCACCATTTGATAAATTCATTTTAGGCCATCCTCGAAAATGTTTACATGAAATGCCCGATGGGGCCGGTCGGAGCATATATACTAAGGTGGCTAAATTCTTTCTCATACTTCGCTACTGTCAAGTTTCGTGTTTCAGATTCACAAATTGCTTCTATTTGGCCTCTTTGTAAGCATCTGTGATAAACTTTGTCTTAAATTCCTAGACAAAGAAATCCCAAGTAATCAGGTCTAGAATCAGTGGATGTCTTAGATCAAGTTTCCACCAGTCGAGGGCTGCACCTTGTAGAAGTGAAATCGCACAGGTGACCATATGCTCAGGAGGCCACTTCACTTCATCCAACACCTTTTGTAGTTTCTCTAACCAATACTCGGCCTTATCAGATTCTTCTAAACTTATACCATGAAATTCTTCATCTTTGTGCTTTCTAACCATATCAATTGGAGCTTTAGGGGCTGTCAGTTGATGCCATATCATGCAAAGTCTTGAGCAAATCTTCAGTTGGCATAGCAGGAACATCATGATCACCTTCAGCTGATTTGGAAGGACTAGAGACTGATGGACCTTGGTCCCTAGGATTGACACTTTCGATAGTTTCTTTAACGGTATCTCGGGATCGATCCATCCTATTCACTATGAGAAAACAAGGACATCTGCAGTAGGTCAACACAGGTAATATATACATGCATTTCTAACATATTAGTTATCTAGAATCGCCTAAACCTCGCTCTGATACCAACACATGTAACATCGCCTACTTGTACATAGTGAACCACTATTCACCGATATGGTAGGCTGCACAATGTCAGGTGAGGAATGCCACATAGCTGAGACCTGTTTAGTTTACAATACCTATGACAGAATTATGCATTTATCCATGATGGAATTACCCTTACTATCATTCTTACCAGAATTATAAAAATTCATGTCCACATATAACATAATATTATAAAACGCCACTATAGTAGTGTTCAAATATCATTTACATATCATACTTATATATATGCATACTTGTACTAATACATATTTAACTACTTTCATTATAACAAAATTTTACAGTTGAGTTAATATCACAAAACTCAAGACCTAAATGGTGAGCTCTTAATGTTGTGTCGGCCTTAATAGTTGCAAGATGTCCTTGGCGTCAACTTTAACTTTGATACCTACATGGATAGAACACTTGTGCTGAGCATATAGCTTAGTAGGAAACAAATATGATATGGACAACCACTCATAGCGATTGTCAATAACATCACACACATATGAATATATTTCACACAGCATAGCTATAACATTTATTTATTAATAGACATAAGATAAGCCTATAGGTGCAATGTAATCATTATTTTTATTCCTTAATCATTTTCATGCTCATATTGTTCATTACCCATAACACATTTCATATAAAGGTTAGCCTGCATACTCCAGTCGAAGTGGATAATGGGAAATTACAGTATGGTAGGTACCCCCATAGGTACTTTATAGTACATTACAGTAACTTACTAGCTTCAGAAAGTGACCAAACGGGGTCCAAATAATGACCTAAACGGGGTCCACGGCATAATAAGCTACATCGACGGTAGTCCCTATAGGCATGCCTATCTATCCATTACCCGGTCATAAGCAGGCATTCAAATATATGCATTTCTATATCGATTATACTAGTATCAATAACATACATATCATACTTACAATCAATTATTATGATCGTATAGTAATCATGCATATAGTGGAGTCCATGTCACATAATCATCATGTAATATTCATTAACATGTAACATTTATACATACAAGGTTCTTTCATGTATTTATTAGGATCGTCTTAATAAACTATCTAAATTCATGTAACATTAATGTGTTAACTCATTTTAAGTGTCATTTTATAAGGTTAAGCAAGTGCCTAAAACCTTCGGGAAGGTTTGGGTGAGGTTCGGTAACATTTAGACATGTAGAATTTCACATTTAGGAAAAAGTGAAGGGGCATACAATGGGGAGAATTTTCTTCCCCACCTTATAAACCCATTTTGCCTCCAATATAAACCAATTATGTCTAAACATTACAAAGCAACTCTCACGTCAACTTCCAACTATAATTTTTTTTTCTTTTAACAAAGTGGTCTTTTAACCAAATGTTTTCTTATATCTTAAGTTTCTACTGGGTCAAAATTTAGTTCATTTGAACCTTTAGATTAGGAGATATGGCCTAGACATCCTGAACTGTTCCTAGATAGTTTCCATGAACATAATTATGTCCTACATTTGAAAATTTTCTAGGAATGATAAAAACATAATTTGACCATACTTTCTTAAAGAAAGTTACTTTCCTATGTGTCTAAATTAAGTATAATTTTGATTCACTTTATTTGGATCAGTAGAACTCAACATATGGCCTAAACAACATAAACTACTCTCGTTGAGGGAACAAAATTAGTATCTTAACATCAGACTCAGGTTCAAGGGTCTTAGAGTAGGATTTAGTTCTCGATCTCTTCTAAACATTTGTAGTTATGGGTCTTAAATTTCATCTCTAATTGGAATCATCCAATTTGGAAGTTTGTATGCCAAATTATGGCCAATACAAGGACACATGTGTAATGAAATTTTGACAAAGTTTCCCCTTAAACACTTACATACCAATTCACACATCTTTACTCCTTATTAAAGGCCACAACCGACTCATATCACAATTACACCATCAATTCAACCTCATAACCAATTTAATATGTACATAAACATACACAAAGATAGTAAGGTTCTCAAACCTTAATTTGCTCCTATTTGCTTCAAATCTACCATTTATTCTCTTCTTTCTCCTTCTCTTTGTCCGACTACTTCTCCTTGTTTGCCCTGAGTGAGGTGGATACATGAAATTGGAGAAGGGTAAGTTGGGTTTTTCTGCCAAACGACCGCCTTTATAGCAAATAAGCCGCTGAAGAGCTTTCCTCCACCTCTTTGTTTTCTAGTGTGTATCCATTAGATTGACTCGATTTTATTTTTTTATTTTTGGTTTTAGTCACTTTAGGTTTATTTTATTAGATATTTAACATATAACTATTTCTAAATCCTTATATTTATATACAAAACTTCTTGAAAGATTTATGTCTTGATGTCCCTAAATTAACTATTTACCAATTACTCTTGACCTATGAATTAATTCTAATTATCTTCTTTTTCATTATTTACTATTTTAACCACCAATTTACACTTTTTTTTTACCTTCATTATACCCTAGACATGTTATAAAACTATTAGGACATAAATTGAGGCCTTACAACTCTAGCTAGAGGCCCATTACTCTTACTTAGGTTGTTTACCTTAGGTTGGACAAAATTGCTAGCCTTTGGGGTTCTTCAGTTGAGTTCATTTATACTTGGTCATCACTCTATCTCTTACACACTCTCCCACACACACTCTCTTTCATGATGGTCATTCATTGAATATGGGTATTTATGAATAAATGATAACTTAAAATAAATTATTTATCATAATTATTTTATTTTTTTTATAAATTTAATAAAATATGATACAAAATTATTTATTAAAAAAATTATTATTATAAATATTTTTCAGTTATTTTAAAAAAATAAATACCATGATAAAAAAACATCCTCATTATACATTTTAAATTCATATATTATCTACAAAAAATAAAATTTTATTTAAATTTTCAAAAAATAAAATTTTAAATAAAAATGATTTTCTTATCTAATACAATATTTGTATAACATTCTAAAAAATTTATAAAAATAAAAATAAAAATATTATGATAAATAATTTCTTTCTTAATTTATTTTGAAAAATAAATACCATGATAAAAAAAAATCATCCTCATTAATTTTTATCTAAATTTTGAAAAAATTAATTTTTAAATAAAAATAATTATCCTAGTAAACTAAAAAAATTTAATCTTTTATTTATTATCTAAATTTTAAATAAAATTAAAAATACACATCTGAGAGCCAATTTTCATGTTTTTTGATAATGTAAAGGATTAGTACTGCTATATCAGTAAATGGGGTAAATGTGAACAAAAGTAAAAGGATAGAGATTAAGTTGTTTTCTTTTCCAATAAAGTGGTTTTTTCCACTGATATGGATTTGCTTTTGTTTTTTTCCTTATTTTTGTCGCTAACCTATTGCGGCGTGTTTTGTCGCAGATAGATTGCGGCTTGTTTTATCGCTAACTTATTGCGATAGGTAGTTGTGTCATTGACTGTTAGCTTTTTCATGGGTTTTCGTAGTGGCAGTTCAAATGACAAAGTTCAATCCGAACAAAATCATCATATCAAATCATGTTCGCCAGTATGTTACAGATCTGAAATCTTATATATTATAGGCATTTTTTTATTATCAAATGTGTAAGTCTCGATCCTTTTTTCTATTAACCTAAATGATGCGACATCCTCTAAAGTTTTTAAAACTTTTGATTCTATGTTTCTATCGATCATATTGCTAACCTAAATAAATAAATTTATCTATTTAAAGAAAAAAAGAAGAAGACAACTTTAGGTATTTTAGGCATTTTTTTATTATCAAATATATAGGTCTTGAACTGATCATTTTTGCTATTAATTTGGATATTATGTCAGTATCTAAAATTTTTAACACTTTTGATTATCATTTCCTATCCCGATTGTATTCTTAACACAGATCCGATAAATTTATTTATTTAAAAAAAAAAGTTGGAATGATAGATAACATCATTGGAAAAATAGATAACGGCGGTTTTCGTTAGAAAAAAACTTACTTTTCATATTTTGAATAATGTATGGGGTTAGTTGAACCTTTTAAATATAAGGGATAAATGCTAAAAAGTATGACAATGGAAACGGCTAAGAATGCATTATTTCAAAATAACATGAGTAAAATCAATGACAGAGCTACATGGGGCAAATACACTCCTTGAAATTTAAGGAAAAAATTGCTTCTGTAGAATTAAACCTTGACGTCTATTTTAGAAGGAAAACTACCTTACCAGTTACCACTAAGCTACAATGTTGACTTTTCCTCATTTATGCCATCTGAAACTTGTTAGAATTTTCAATAATTATGTGGGGCCATAAATATAAATATTAAATATGTTCATGTTATCAATTTTAATTAAGCTTAATTAAAGTGATCTAATTGGAATTATATAATTGGCTTAAAGGTATAATTATAATAGAATTAATGTTTAGACCATAAGGGAATTTTCTAATTTATTGAGGTTCAAATTATAAATATCTAATATAATATGACTAGTATAATATTAGAATTATGATTCCAAATTAACACGGTGAAAAAACCCTAGTTCTTTTTCTTTTCTATATCCCCATCTCTAGAGGAGAGACAAACTATTGTTATTAGGGTTGCTGTCGAATTTGGAAGATCTAACCCACCTGTACATTCGACAACTTATGACAATGGATATAGATACACTTTCTCTATACAAACTTTATATGTCTTGAATTAAATAGGTAGAAGCATGATTATTTAGGGTTTGATTATTATGTATGATTCAGGTCTAATATTTTGGGATTTATAATATGTTTATGATATTTTTAGACTAGAAACATATGGTTAGGCGATCAAAAATTCATAACAAGTGGTATTAGAGACCAACCCATTTTAATTCATGAGATTATTTATTTATTTATTTATTTTTCCATATGAATTTAGATTATCATGAACTCAAAAAATTGTTTTCCGTGATATTTAAAAACAAAAATCTTTGGAAAACCTAATCTTGATTAATTTGAGAAAAATTAATAAAAAAAAAATATTTTTTGGATTCAGAACATGTGAATATGTTAAAGAGTTTAAAATTTTTTTTTTTTAGTAAATGCAGAGTCGATTTTCTTAATTCATACTTGAAATTTTGTTAATTAAAAAAACCATTCAGATTTTTTGGTTAAGAATTAAAAAATCTTTTTTTTTTTAAATTCCATTTGAGAAAGAATATGTAATTCGATTAAAAATATCTGGCCAAATTCAAAAGAAAAATAGCAGTGTGATTCTATTTTTTTTCTTTTCAGATTGAGTTTGAACGTGAATAATTTTCTTTTTGTTATAAATGATTCACTGATAACTGTAAATGATCACACATTTACCAGGGGAGTGTTATAAATAATTCACTAATAACTATGAATGACCACACATTTACCGATGAATAATTATTATGGTATTAATGATTATAACACTATTTATATGGGTTTCTGGAAGAATGAAAATACAATTTTCTTCTTAAATTATCTCTTTATCTTTATCTTCAACATGTTATCGCATGAGAGCTCAAACAATCACAAAGCTCAAAGCTCAAACTAAAAAGAACTCGCACTTCTGACGAGCATAAAATCATAAAACAAGAAAGGTATATTTCAATTTCATAGTCCAAATTTTTTTTCGGGAGCATTTTTCAAACTTCTAATTTAAGAGTTGTGCCTAAAGCTCAACTCATGTAAAAACCACCTCAAAGCCTACGTTTGAAATATTCAAGCCTGATGCTTGAAGATGAAGAAGAATTATTTATCTTGGATCTTGGATGCTGAAATCCACTTGGATGCTATGAATCTTGGAAACACAATCAAAGGAGGAAATACCACATCCCTACAGGATCGCGCTAAGGCCTTAATATTCCTTCGCCATCATATTGATGAAGGCCTGAAAAGTGAATATCTAACGGTCAAGGATCCATTGATCCTCTGGACGAGTTTGAAAGAACGATATGATCACTGTGCCAACCTGTACCCTTCCGTGGGGCGTCCTATGATTGGCTTCATTTACAACTACAAGATTTCAAGTCAATTGAAGGACTACAACTCAAATTTGTTCAAAATTATTAGTTCCGCTGAAATTACAGGAGAAAAGATTACAGAGAGGACATGCTTGGAGAACATACACCACTTTTCACGCCTAATGTGCTCCCGCAGCTAGTGAATATGTAGAGAGTTTTTGCTTCACAAATATTATGAGTTAATTGCATGTCTCCTTGTAGCTGAGCGGAATAATGAAGTGTTATTGAAAAACCACCAATCTCGCCCTACTAGATCTATACCATTGCCTAAAGCCAATGCTACAATTCAAGTTAATAAACGTGGGTGTGGGCGTGGGCATGGATATTATGGACAAGGCCGAGGTCATTGCCGTGGTCGCTTATGAATTTTGAATTATACTATAATCAATCTCAAAACAAGAACAATACCTTCAACAACAAGAAATTGAATCGTTCAGAAAAATTATCTGGAAAGGCAACAGGGACACATAACAAAAAGGATTATGAGACTGAATGTTACAGATGTGGAATGAAAGGTCATTGGTCTCGCATCACCCAGACGCCAAACACTTGGCTGTCTCACCAAAAATTTCGGCAGCGAAAAGACAAATTGAAACAAATTTTATTGATCGAAAGACACTATGGATCCTCGATGATCCTTTCTTTGATGATGATGGTGCAAGACTTGAAATGATTTTGATGATTCTGATTTTTGAAGATCCAAGGGAAAATTGACCATTTGATTGGGGATGGCAATGTGTGCTATGATTGGGACATATGATTATCTTGTTACTTTTTTTTATGTTATTTTATTTTCCATACAATTATCTATAATGCGAACTTTGATTTTCTATTTAAATTTCATTTTTTATTTTGAAGATATATGGATCCCTCCTCAGAATTGATCAATTATATGCTATTTATTGGTGATTAATGTCGGTCGATCAGGCACAACCTCTGTTAATGACCCATGTGGATAAGACATAATTTTCAAACTTCACATGAAGGCTCAATCTAATGTTCATACTATCTCAGCCGTCCTATTAACCTACTCAAAGGCTCCTAAGAAAGCCACCATTATTCTACCAAAGGCACTAAATTGCAAATTGAAGATGCCCCTTATTCTAATAAATCTATAGTAGAAATTTACTTAATTTCAAAGATATTCACGAAAATGGATATCATATTGAAATCAAGTGGAATCATGATGCAAATTAGAGTATTTACTATTACTTCTATTATTTGGGCAAAATGTATCTTGGAACAACTGTCTTCTTTATCTCTGTGGGTTTTAATGCATAAACTATTAGATCTATTGAATTCTTATGCCAAGGAATTGTAGAAGTTCAATGACTCCAATGCATTTTTACTTTGGTATGAATGACTTGGGCATCCCGGAATTTCCATGATGCTGTCAGAGAAGTTCAAAATTTAATGGGCATCCATTAACAAAGGGGCATTAAATCCTTAGTAACCGGATGGTTATACTTGTGTTGCTTGTTCCAAAGGCAAATTAATTATTAGACCATCTTTTACAAAGGTTACATTTGAATCCCCCACTTTTCTAGAACGTATTCAAGGGGATATTTGTGCGCCTATTCACCCACCTAGTAGACCTTTTCATTATTTTATGGTTTTAATTGATGTGTCCACTCGATGGTCTCATGTATGCCTTCTTTATAGTAGAAATGTTGCCTTTGCTAGATTATTGGCTCAAATAATTCGACTAAGAGCACAATTCCCTGATCACCCTATCAAGACAATTCGTCTGCCAATGAATATCTTTGAATTAATTCTCATCTCAAACATTCCTTGATTATTGTATGTCTATTGGTATAGATGTTCAACATCCTATTGCTCATGTTCATTCTCAGAATGGGTTAACTGAATCTTTTATCAAACGTCTGTAATTGATTGCTAGACCATTACTTTTGAAAACCAAAATTGCAGCACATAAGCTAGAGGACATGCTATTACTTTATGCCATAAAATTTAATTCACCTTAGATCATAGCCAATCATGATTTATCACACCATTCTGACTTGCTCTGAGGTTATCAACCTATCTTTTCGCATTTGCGAGTTTTAGTTCTTGTTATTTATGTTCCAATTGCCACACATCGACCCTAAGTTAGGTCCTCGGCACCGTCTTGGTATTTATGTTGGCTTTCAATGCAAATCTATTATAAATTATATCGAGGCCTCTTGTTGGGAAGTTTTTCTGCTGATTTGCAGTTATCACTTTGATGAAAATCTTTCCACATTTATTAGGGAGACAAGCCAATTCAGGAAGAGATAAGAAATTACATGGATGAGGCATCTTTATCTCACCTTGATCCGTGCAAAGAAATGCAGAGCTATAAGTTCATAAAAAATTCATTCTGGTATTTACTTGAATCAATTGCCCAAGTGCTTTTATTGATTCAACAAAGGTGTAGATCACATATCATTTGTCAAATACTCGGCGAGGATTGAAATCCTAATAAGAAAATTACAATGCATGACAACCGTGAACTAAGCCACGATTAAAGCGTGGAGACTATTGGCTCAAAGACACAATTCCTAGAAAAAGGAAAAATTATTATATCTATGACTCTAAAGGCATATAGCCATTAAGCCCAATTAAGTGAACAAGTAGCCCCCTCTGAGTACCGGAGTCAAAGAGCTATCTCTTGTGAGTAATAGGTACATATGATGAAGAGATCTCTATCAATTATATACATAAGAGAAGAATATGGGATCGAAATACTACCCATATAAATAATGCTTTTTCTTTCAAGAGGCTATGGACATCATAAAGTAGTGAAGATCAAGAGCAGCAAATGTGAATAGATATCGACATAAGCTTGATTAGATTTAAAATGGAAAGAAAGCCAATCAAGAAACATAATTAAGATCACTGGTTAAACGAGAGGTATTTGGACTAGTAGTCAAACACCTACAAATATACAACACATTGGATATCGATGGGTGCTTTATCTGGCGAAATGAGAATAATGAAATGATGCGATATAAGCACACCTTGTGGCCAGGTTTCTCACAGACTTTGGGGGTGACTATGAGGAGACATATTCTCCGTAATGGAGCGCTAATCACATTAGATATTTGATAAGTTTAAGCGATCGGAAAATTTGGATATGCGTCGATGGATGTAGTCCGCGACATATTAATATGGATCTCTAGATGCTAATGTATATATGAAAAGAAAATCTGAAGGATTCACATTTACTTTTTGGAAACGATGAATTCAAAACCACGAGCATGTATTCAATCAAGTTGCAAAGATCTTTATATGGATTAAAACAGTCTAGTTGAATGTGGTATAATCGTTTAAGCAATTTACTCGAACAAAGGATATATGAATAATTCATTTTCCATGTGTTTCATTAAGAAAACAAAATGGATTAACAATAATAGCATTATATGTAGATGATTTAAATTTGATTGGGACTCTGAAAGGCTCATCAAAATAACCCGACTATTTAAAGAAGAAGGAATTTTATATGAAAGATCTTGGGAAAACAAGAGGTATACCGACTGTGAGATCAGTATTGTTTGAATGGTGTATTGATTCATCAATCATCATATACTGAGAAAAAAGTCGACGCTTTTATGGATAAATCACACCCTTAGTTCCCCCATGGTTGTTAGGTCACTTGAAGTAAGCTTAAAAGATCCATTAGGCCCTAAGGAAGAAAATGAAGAGATTACTTGGTCACGAAGTACCATATCTTTGTACAATTAATTGCACTAATGTATCTTAAAAATTATACTCAATCGGACATTGCTTTCTCGAGTTAATTTATTAGCAAGATCTGAGTTCAGCTCCAACTAAAAGGCCTTTGGAGTGTAGCCCTAAAGCGGTGTCACCGTTGACTGGCAAATCGACTGCCGAATATTCATGGATGTTAGGTAACGAGGCACCACTCATGAAAATCGAGGCGAGTCTCATTTATGCAGGGAGCTACCCAAGGTACAAAACTTGTCCCTGACAATTCTGATGACCACCACCCGAGTCAGCGTAAAGTAAAATAATGGCCACTTAGGCTATGCTCCCAATACTCACAAAATACATCAACTATATACAATAGTTAAAGTTAATAAATTACTCTTTACCAAACGTATATCAAAATTTAGAGTTTTTAATATATATTACTTGAAATAATACCAAAGCCACCAATCGAAACTTTCTTCCTAGCCTTGTGACCTCACAGCGAGCGTTATCCTCTTATACCTCCACTGTGAAATAGTGATCCCTCGGCAGGGTAGGCAAAGCCAGGTAGAGATAATTTTCCTTAGGTTACTCCCGCCCTAAGTGCATATGCCACATGACAAGAGCAATCACATCCAAGCGGTGTTCATGAACCTACTGGAATGTCCTACTTGACCAATCCCATGTCAGAGTCTCATCGACTCCCCCTCACATATCCACTAGCTTGAATACGAGTAAAATATCCGATTTGAAACAAAAGCTTTTGTTCTAGAAAACTTGCTCTGAGATTTCGATAAAATATATTGGACTACCCTCAGGCGGGTGTTGGATAACACTCAAAACGATCATGGTCCCTCATCAAAGTGATCCAGTTGGGCTGACTCTCAAGAGTATTCTTCGAGGAAAATCTTAAGTCGAGAAATTCCTTTCACAAACGTTTTCGTTTTTGTTTTCTTTAAATATCATGCACTCATCTAATATTCTAGAGTTGCCCCGGTGCATATAGAATGCATGATCATCCCGATCCAAACTCATGCTATTATATAAAACACATGTATAATATACTAACATAATAATTAATCCACATAAATCATGTTATACAAATTCTGACAATAACACAAGAATTAAGCTCCATAGGTTGAGTGTGAACCCTGAAGCAATTCATTTTAGATAAAACCGACATCATAAAAATCACACGAAAAATCCCATGTCACTATTCATGTGAGCGGTGAAACCCTTGGAGTTGACAGCATTCCTGACCAGTGGGATTTTCTCCACTCGGTTGAGGCTTTTAGGCCAAGATTTAAATTTAAATAAGCCTCGAATATCCACAACCATAAAACATGGCTCTTAGCCAAAGAATATCACAAGTAGGAAAGATCCCTACCTCTTAGGTTATCGGAACTCAATAGTCGGTGTCCATCACGTAGCCCTCGCTGCGATAGAATGGCTTTACTTCTTGCTCGGCGATCGAGGCCAGACGGGTTAATGGCCGGAATCTGAGAGGAGAGGAGCTCTCTCTCTCATGAAATGAAACCAGCGCCTCACTACCACATCTCATTCCCGTTTTTGCCTTCAAGTGGGGAAGATGAACACTATTGCTATTTTTGTCTCATTCCTCATTAACATTTCTCGTAATTCCACTTATGTCCCCTTTCCCCTTTTGTCTGATTTTGACGCCAGCGCGATCTGACCGTTCATTTCATCATCTGCACTCTAAATGCAGCGCGGCTTATGTGTCACATGGAGTACGTGTAGTAGGTAGGCTTGTGCATGACATGTGTAACACCCCAAATTATGCCCTAACAATTTTATAACATGTTTAGGGTATAGTAAAAGTAAAAGTATATTTTTTCAAAAATAAAATAAAGATAAAAATAATATAATCAAGAAACCGGAATTAATACAAAAGTCAAGGGTAAATTAATAATTTACTAAATCAGGACCAAGGGTCATAATTTAATAATATCATATGCCAAGTAGGAATATGCATAAGTTAAAGTAAGAATAAGAGAAATGGAGAGGGACTATAAGTAGTAAAATGAGTAAGTCGAACATGCCCAAGCACCCAATTCAAAAAGAAGGATAAGATCAAGTAAGATAAGACCAAAGAAAAATCTCATTTTGGTCTTGGAGAAGAGAAAAGAAAACGAGGAGGAAGAAAGAAAAGAGAAAGAAAGAAGGAAGGGAAAAAAGAAGATTTTATCACAAGTATGGAATTTGAGTATGGAATTGTCTGAGTTTTGGTATGAAGTATGGATACATGGTTTTGGAACCTCATTTTATGCCATAAGGATAGGAATTTGAAACTCCCAAACTTCAGTGTGTGGGGACAGGGATCCCAGGAAGAACTTTCAGGCTCCCTGTGGTGTTTTCCAGGAAGCGTATTTGGGCCTGTACCAGACCAGGGCATTAACCTTCCTCTTGGGTCTAACTCGTTATCAGGATCTTGGGTTGTTTTTTGGAGACATCAAAGATAAGGGATCAAACATGAGCAGAATCTTCCAGATGAGTGTTATATTCCGCTCAGTGAGAGTGATGTTAGTTTTTTGAATTTTCCAGTGGGGACTCAGCCCAGTATCAGATCCAGTTACCAGATATGAGCCATAAAATGGAGGAGTGGAGCAGAGCAGGGACCAGTGGCTGGATTGGATCCGAGTGAGACGGGTTGGACTTGACCGGGATTGGATCCAGCTTGGGAGGACAGGAGCCAGCTTCACGGCAGAATAACTTGGGCAGTGAGGTCAATAGGTGACCAAAGGCCCAACGAAGCCAGCGGATGGGACTAACCGGTGAACCAGGATCAGCCAAAGTGGGACCTGTGTGACGCTGAGGCCAGGAGGGATCTTTGCGCTACGTAGAACTCAGTTAGGGTGTTCTTGAGACTCTATGGGACTGACCAGGTCAAGGACCATCCACCTTCCATCGCCAGGCTGCTCATTGGGTATCGCTGGGCCAGGCCCTGAGTGTGGGATGGGGCTTGTGGGGCCAGAGTAGCAGATGGGTGGGTTGTTACTGTGGACCTCAGGCAGAGGATCTGCAGCTGCTAGTTCGAGCTCAGTGGGGTGTTCTTGGACTCTATGGAATCATTGAGTCAATGATATTCTATCCATATTCCTTAGGGAGGACATTGGGTACTAAGAGCCGGTTGAAAATGGTAATCGAAGACAGGCCCGGTCGGGTGACTAATGGGTAAGAGTGGTTATTCTCATAGGTCTCCGAACCAGATATAAATCTTAAATCAGCTCAGATTAGGGTGTTCTTAGACTCTATAAATCCATTGAGGTCAAGAATCCATCATATATAAGCTTGTAAAAATTGAAATCATATTAGATTCAAGAAATCTGGCAGTGGGGACTAACTGGTAACCATGATTATTCATGCATATAATGAGACAAGAAAAATGCAAAGGTCGAGGTAAATGAGTATACATATCACGTATGATTACGGATGACTATAATTTATTCGGGAATATAGGATATGTACTAAACATAAAAATATACCGCAGTTATGCCTTGGGAGGGACCGAGTAGAAGGATAGATAGACATGTATAAAGGGACCTGATTCTTTGTGTAGCATCCCGAGTTTGAGATGCTCCCGAGGCCAGTTTGGGTGGAGTGACATAGATCCCATTTAGGATCCATTACGGGCATGAGTCATCATAGTACAATGATGATACCTTTAGGTATATATGGCAGTTTAGGTCCGCATATTACATGGCACAGATCCCAGCTATCTCGTCGCAGTGGTAGTACCTTCGGGTATATATAGATAGAATCAGCATGCCGTACGATGATACATTAGCCCAATTACATACGATTTATTTCACAAGCATCCGCTTTAACACCAAAAATACCTTGGAATTTTTATAATAATTTTTATTATATGTTAAGTGCAATTGAGCCAAACTTGGGTTTTTCAGAGAAAATTTAGTAAGTTGACAAATTGTAGATATAAATTGAAAGTATGAGCATATGATTTAATATTATATGCTAAAAATGAAAAAAGCGAGTGAACTGGAAATAAACCAGGTGAAAAAAGGGCAAATGTAAGAAAAATTGTAAAATGAGGACCTAAGGGTCAATTATTTATAAAAGAATAAATGTTTAAGTGAATTTATGATAAATGAATGACGAAGTGTATAATAGGACTAAAATGGAAAATTGGATTTATTGAATTTGCTTGAGCCAAGGGCTTATGGGGGAATAAGCATTTAAGACCAAAAGATAAAAATGAGAAATGATAAAAAAAGTGTAGTAGGCCAAACAAGGCCTTACACTTAAGAGAGGAATATAAAAGGCGAAAATGTGGTGTAGGGCTCAGTATATGACGATCGTTTTAAGGAAGAAGAGGGGAGAAAAAGGAAAATCTAGGGTTTGGCTAGAGATCAAGTTTTGGTGGCTTTGCTTGCCCATTCCTTGCTCCCTAAGAGACAGAAGCAACATACAAGAAGAGATTTGAAGGTTAAAGGTAATAAATCAAAACCCCAGCTTCATCTATTTGATTTACATTTTTTGAGAAAGCCACAACTTGAGAGAAAAGGGTTTCATTGATTCTAAACCACTTTTGGGTTGTTTGGGTAGATTCCATAGTGGATTTTGATATGGGACGAATTAGGAAAGATTGTGGAAGAAAATGAGTAAAAATGCCAAAATCCCACATTTTGGGCAAAAGCGTAGGGAATGCCAGGGCTACCGATTGAGTGAATACCTAGGTGCCGGAATGCGATGGGCAATCGGTCTGCAGGCACCACTCAAGCCGTCTAGAATGCAGAAGTCTCGTAGCGATGGACAGCTAGTACAGTTTTGATCAAAGTGAATCACCAGGAGTACCACTACTTCCAGCTGTAACATCCCGAAATATACCATAGTAGTTTCGGACATTTAGGAGTATATTATAAGCTAAATGGAATTTTTCGAAATAAAGCGAAAGACGAAATGAATATTAGGGGAGACAAAAATTAAAGTGGTCATTTACCACTTGAGGACAAAAAAGGGCATAAATCAATAAGTTTATAATATGCAATTATGGAATTTGAGAAAAGATAAGATGCGAAAGTTTAATATATATATATATATATATATATATATATATATATATATATATATATATATATATATATATATATATAAGTTAGATTGAGAATAATAAAAGAAATGACCTAAATAGCAAAATGGGAAAATAAGCCAAAAAATGGGTTTTTGTCTGACGAGAACATGGCCTTAAGTCGAAAATACGGATAAGGAGCAAATTTGAGGTCTTAATTTGAGAGACAACCGTAAGAGAGAAGAGAGAGAAGGGGGAGAAGAAGAAGAAGAGGAAGAGGAGAGAAGCCAAGCGTAAAGGTATGAAACTAACCTTGGTATGGATTATAGTATGGATCATATGGATTTTGTATGGAATTGTATGGATCATGGATTTCTTGTATAGATACATGTTTGTGAAATTTGTGGGTTGTGGAAACCTAACCACTAGAATGAGTTCAGCAGTAGCAAATCATCACAAATCCCTTTGTTTTTACAGGGTTTGTTATGCAGAAGACCCTAGGAGTCCCATTACATGTGTTTTTGGGTTCTAAGGGTTATGTAAAGCATGGACATGTTTGTTCTTGTTCTAGGTTTTGATAAGAACCCTAGATTTCTTGAAGTTGGGTTGAGTAAAACCCTAGGCCTTGTATAAGAGATGAATAGAAAACATGTTTGAGTTCAATAGAGTGCATAAGATAAGTATTGAAAGATGATTTGAGTAAAATAGAGATTACAAGATGATTTTGGAGTGGTTTTGATGTGTATATGGAGTATTGAGTTGATTTGGGTATCAACATATGGAAAAAGGGAAGAAAAACCCCGATGCAGGAGCAAAATTCGGTATCACCGAAGTGCGATCGGTATACTAAATACGAGGTAGTGTTACATTTTACATTTTGACCGAGTGTTCGTATTTTGAAGTATAACTTGCTCCTTCCCCGATCCGATTTGAGTGATTGAGTTTTTGGTTAAAATAGACTGAGATAACCAAACATCCACGAAATAGATACTTTCAAATTCGACTCTATGTGGCTTGAAATTCACTCGAAAGTGAACATATTTCAAGCCAATTTAAGTTCGAGTTTTTGAACATAATTTGTACAGTCTCGGTTGTTTAGGACATAACTTGAGTTTAGGTGCTCCGATTTGGGTGATTCAGGTTGGAGGAGAACCATAGCACCTTGCTTTATATTAGTCTGAAAGAACCGGAGTGTCAAATATGGAGTCAAGGCCCTAGAAAATGAGTGACCTATTTGTCCCTCGGGTAAAATCGGTAAAGTGTCTAGTTTGGTATGAAAATGCCATAACTTTAGTTTGGATGATCGAATTTAGGAATGATTAGTTTCACATTAAAATAGATTATTGAGACGAGAATACATGAATGATGTGTGAATACATAAGCATCTCTTTTGCACAAGTATATGGAATACCATATATAATAGGCATGGAAACAAGAAAAGTATAGGAAATGCAAAATGTATAGATGTGTTCATGAAACATAAGATATGATATGAAACATGAAAACGAGCGAAATATGGAACATAGGCATGAACATGAAAAGCAAAATGTCATGATATAGATGTGATAAGATAGGTTATAAGTTCTAAGACATATGATCTTATGACTACGAGGACCGAAGAATGAATGGCGGTGGAGCGTTTTGATCGGTCGCCGGCACTCCTGGCACAGTACTACAACACTCTGTTGCGTGGTAGGCACGTCTGATCGGTGCTTGGCCTCTGAATGCTACGACACTCCCAATGCATTGAGGCGAGCACGTCTGATTGGTGCTCTGTTGTTACCGCCGATGCGTATTGTACCTTCGGGTACTGGTAATGGCTGCGTCCTACTCATTTCTTTATGATTGAAAATTACAGGTAGTGGCTTGATTATATGATAAGACTTTGAATAAAGAATAAGAGTAAAGAAATGAATAGTAAGGAACTGAATGTACTTTCGAATCACCTCATGTCTATTATGTAGTACTTAAGGTACTTTTGTACAAGTAAAATGTTAACAGTACCCTACAGATACTTATTGTCGAAATACAAGAATAAATATAAAAGTTTTGTAGTACTCATTTTCTGTATCACGAAGAAGTAAAATCTCTGTAGTACTGCAATTTTACTCGATATAAGCTCAGGATAAGGATAAAATACCACGGTAGTACCTACGGGCTTTTTAGTATAAGTATAAAGTCCCGGTAAGTACCTCTGGGTACCTCATTATAAGGAATCTGTGTAGTACCTACGGGTACTTTTGTATCAAAATAAGCTCCGTGTAAGATCCGAAATACAAGTATAAGATCTGTAAGACAAGTATATGCTCTATAAGACATGTATAAGATTTGAAATACATGTATAAGTTTTGTAATACAAGTACCATGAATCAAGTAAGACAAGTATATGCTCTTATTAAGACATGCTTATAAGATCCCGAAATACAAGTATAATTCCGTAAAGACCGGGATATGCTTCGTAGTACAAATTATGAATCGTACGATTATAAGTTTTGTGGTACTTCCGTATAAGGATAAGTTCCGCAATACCAGTATACGTTCCGTAATAACTTTGTAGTACCTAAGGGTACCTCTGTATAAGCATAAGTTCTGTAACTCCTACGGGAGATCGAACAAGTATAAGCTTGAGATAAGTATAAGTATATGTATAAGCTCAGTACTGCATATAAGGAAATCTATATAAGTATGTGTCCTACGGGAGATCAGTATAAAAACGTATCCTACGGGAGATCGGAATATGAATAAGTGCGCATGAAAGTGTAAGTTCTAAAGTAAAGTATAAGATTCTTTGTAAATTATAAGTTCGATCTGAGTAGATGAGAGATCTGAACAAGCATAAGTTTGTTACAAAAATAATTATACATGTAAATATGTGATATGAATTCCTGAAGATTCTGATATCTGTTATTGTTATATGTTATTTGTGTTTCTGTATAAGATATGTTTCCCACTAAGCGTAAAGCTTAGCATGGGTTCTGTCTGAATGTAGTCTGAGGAGAAGACATCCCCGAAAAACATCTGCATACAGTTTGGGACCTTGTAGTAAGGGTTCATCCACAGTGGAGTTACGCGCTCTGAATATGTAATTGTGAATGTAAAAGTACAGTTTTGTATATGTGAATGAGACTCAGTGTATGTGTATAGATACTGTAAACACCACTACGGTGGTAGTTTTATTTTGTATATGATATTTTGATTTTTGTTATAAGTTCGGCTACGGGGAAAAAAAAAAAAAATGAATTAATGAGTCAGTGCCCAGTCTCGCCCCAGAACTCGGTTTGGACCATGTCCAGTCGGATGCAGGGGCCTCCGGGCGTGACACCGGCCGATACCATTTTGCTTATTTTGTGCGAAGTCAGTCCGTATTCGTATACCAATTGTTTAGGGACCACGAAACAATTAATGGGGGTTGAATAAGAATGAGACTAAAGTGAAAAGCGTCACAGTACCTCGTAGCCTCGTGACGATATTCATTTAGTATGATTATTTGCTTAACCACTAAAGTGAAGAATTTGTATTTGACTAGGGCGCGGGTGAAGAACAAGCGACTAGGATTGATATCGAAAGAGAAAAGAGATCGATAATTGGTTTGTTCTTTGTTCCTTATTTGTTCTCAGTTTGTGCTTGTCAAATATCTGCATGTATGCGTGTATTTGAACTATAAGTGAAATTATTGCATAAAAGTAACTTGATTTGAAGTGTAATATTGAATGACCCGACATGATACAAGTTCTGACTTAATTCGTCATGAAGATTCACAAGGAATTGTTGAATGGAATCACATTGCTACTAAATAACCAACGGATAGGATTGGCCCGAGATACAGCCAGTAGATATGAAACTTCTATAGTCATATGTGAGATGGTAATATTGAATGTGAAACCACATTGCTACTGAATGACAAACAGGATAGGATTCACCAACTGAATCTATCGTGAATGTCGACTTCTATAGCCATATGTGAGATGGTAATATTGAATGTGAAACCCACATTGCTCTTGAATATGAAACGGGACATAGGATTCATCAAATTTGAATTTATCGTGAATGTTGACTCTATAGCTATATGTAAAATCACAAGCTAGAAAGCGAAAAAATGATATAAAAGTGTATTTGTATAAGTATCTTTTCCATTACCGGAACATTATAAGGCATTATTTTGATAAATGCATGATATATATTGAAGCTGAAATGGAATAGAGGCGTATAGAACCATAGCATGAAAATGCTTGGCGTATTATTTCAATGCGCGAGGAGTAGAGCGATAGACGGTGAAGCAAGACCCGAGATCGAGGCTTAGAGTCATAGAAAGTATTGCGGGTATGCTCCATCATATGCTAACTCCACATTCTTTGAGACATTGATATTTTGTAAAACAATTTGAACTCTGAACCACATTTTATAAATGCATTTTGTTAAGTAAATGTTTATAGGCTTGCCAAATGAAATAACTTAAGCGTAAAAAAAAAAAAAAATCTAAAATGGAATAACACAAACAAAATTTTTTGAGAAGATAATTGAAAATGTCGGGTCGCTAGGGTTTCGGTTTAGATCATGGCCGAGGTCGAGTCGGGGATTCGGGTCGCGACACTTTTGAAAACAAAATTTTAATAAAAAGATAACTAAAAGAATTAAATGGGCGTCCCCGGATCATGAAATGTAATTGCTAAAGGGATTTGATTAATGGCTTCGGCCGGGCGTCCTCGGGCTTTCGGTTGGGACATGGCAGGTCGGTCGGGCTTCGGGTCGCTAACTAAGTGGTATCGAGCTAGGTTTAGGCGGTTCTCTAGTGATTTTTTGAAATTTGTTTGTAAATGATTTCAAAATTGTTTATGACATGCATTGCATTTTCATATAAAGGATGATATGACTCTGACGCGGATCTTGTGGGTCTTAATAGGATAAGCATGGATGGTTCAAGTTCCCAAAGGGTCGTAGGTGACCAGGGGATCGTCAGGATAGTCCTGCTAGGTGTGGAAGGTGCGGGGCGAGGCATCGCGTAACCACGATACATAACAAGAACCTACAATGGGAGGAAGCTATGGATGTCCTCCGACGGATAGCTCGGGCCTTGCTGCAGGAGGCGGCACAGCAGTTTAGGTTGCTCCACAGCGGTGCACGCCCGTCGGCCCGAATGGCAAAGTGGGTGATAGATTTTATGGGAAGAAAGATGATGAACGCTATGGCGAGAGAAAATTGGCTCCGAGAGGGCCAAGTGAATGCTTGTGCAAATGCATTTACTATGAAGAGAAATTGGAATGTGAGATATCTTTACTTGAGATGAAACTTATCATTGGTGGGTTTCGTTGATAAGGGTGCGCTGCCGGAAAGTGTGACATGGAAGTTCTTCTTGGATGGAGTTCGAAGCAATGTATGTAGGTCGCATCTACTTGAACAATATGAGGCGAGAGTTTCATAATGCGAGACGAACGAGATGAGTGTGATAGAGATATCAAGAGAATTTACTCGGTTGAGCAAGTATGCTCCCGAGATACTAGTGTCTGAAGAGGAAAGACATCGTAAGTTTGAAGATGGTCTCAATGACCATATCCAGGCCCATGTCACAAGATTCTGCCATGAGGATTTCTTAAAAATAGTGACATGTGCTCTAAATATAGAAAGAGTAAAAAAAGAGGAGAATGATAGGAAAGATAGAAGACAGGGTAAGAAAAAGCTGATCGATCAAGTGCTGTCCAGCTGACAGTAAGAAATTCAAGGACCACGGGGTTAATCGACCTCTGATCCAAACTCTAGGTAATAAGAGTATTCTCTGGAAATACGTCGAGTTCTGCGAAGTGCACAGGAGGTGCTTCTAAAGGACAAAGTTGTCCTTCATTGCCTCATTGTGGAGCACAAGGGAGAGAGTTAGAATTGGTAGTTGCTTGTTTGGTTTGTGGATCTAACGAGCCTGGTGAAGAAGATTGTCTAGAGGCAGTTCCTTTGGCACAGACGAGGGGTAAATGTTTCCTCGATCTGAGAGAGGAAATAAGGAGTGTTGCATCAGGGTGTTAGAGACAGGGACCTGATTGCGGGAGACGGGATGCTGGTAACTCAAAAATTTAGAGCATATCTCTGATAGAAAGCGGGTCTGGAAGATCTGACGCCCCGATGTGATCATTGGTAATTTTTCCATCTTTTATACTATTGTGCATGCATTGATAGACCGAGGGTCAACCCATTCATATGTGTTATCTCTTGACATACCTAGCAGGTAATTCTGAGGAGTGAAGCCAAAGTATGACATCTTGGTGACAAACCGGCTTTCGGGCATGATGTTGTGTGAACAAAGTGTATAGAGATTGTCCGGCGCTCAAGGATCGTACCGGGACTGGACATGAAGGAAGGTGTTCAGATTATCATCGGGGAGTTTGATGTGATATTGGGGATGGGCCCGGTTATCAGACAAGCGATAGTCGATTGTAGAATGAAAGAGTGACCTTGGAACCTTTGAATGACAATGAGATTATTTTCATCGAGTGAGAGGCTGAATCCACCTCTCTAATGTAATAATCCTTGTGATTCTGCGAGAAAAATGGTGCGAAAGGATGTGAAGCCTACTTGGCTTATGTGATTGTCTGATAAAGGCAGGAGCCTACAATGTCTCCAAGAACCATCCCTCTGTTATTAGTGACTTTTCGGACGTGTTTTCGGAAGAGTTGCCGGGTCACCTCCAGGAGGAGATTAGGTTCTATCGGCGTTATGCAGGTGCCTGGCATCGTACATAGTATAGAATGGCTCCACTTAGGCTAAAGGAATTGAGGTGTTGTTGCAAGGCGCTAGAAAGGGATTTGTTAGGCCAAGTGTAATCACCATGGGAGCTCACATGCTTTTTGTTAAGAAGAATGATGGTACACTTATTCCTGTATTGATTATGAAACCAATGAACAAGTTAACAGTAAAGAATAAGTATCTGTTACCTAGAATTGATGATTTTGTTTTACCAGGCGAAAGGAATTCTGACTATCTTTTGAGTATTGACTTGCGATCACGGTATCATCGGTTGAAAATTAAAGATGCCGATGTGCATAAGGCGGCGGAATTAGAGCGCGATATGGACATTATGAGTTGCTTGTAATGCCGTTTGGTTTGACAATGCTCGGTAACGCATTCATGGAACTGTGATGTGTTTAAGCGGTATGTGGATTGATTTGTCGTAGTGTTCTCTTAGGCGACATTCATACGTATTCAAAGATCGAAAGTCATGCCGTACACCTTCGGGTAGTGTTGGGACTTTGAGAAAAGAGCGCGATTGTATGCGGCCCAGGCAAGTGAGTTTTGGTTAAATGAAGTGTCAACTCTTGGAAGCACGTTGTATCAAAGAAGGAATCAGAGTGAATCGAAGAAAATAGAAGTAGTTTATCGAATGGAAGGCCACGAAATATTCTGAAATTCGTAGTTTCTGGGACTAGCAGGTTACTTAGAAGATTTGTTAAGGGGTTTTCTATGATTGGCTTAGAGTAGCCCAGATTACTCGAGAGGAAAAATGCCAAAGTATGAATGGGTAGAAAATGTCAAAGAAGTTTTAAAAGCGCTAAAAGCATTCTTATGAGGCTGGGTGCTTACTCGTGAGCTGCGGTAAAAGAATATGTGATCTATAGTGATGCTTCACTAAATGGACAGGATAACATTCTAATGCAAGAGGGATAAGTGGTAGCTATGCCAAGACAAGCTGAAGTCGCATAGAAAGAACTCACCATGATTTGGAATTGGCTGCAATTGTATTTGCGTTGAAAATTTGGAGACATTATTTGTATGGAAAAGTGTGTTTCATTTACACCGATCATAAGAGTCTTAGCCCCACCCCTCACAGAGAGCTTAACTTGAGACAGAGAGATGGATGGAATTGATAGATTATGGCTAGCGTGATTGATTATCACCCGGGAAAGGCCAATGTAGTGGCGGCGCTTTGAAGTAGAAAATGATTATAGCGGCAGGCGTTTAATGCCCATTGTCATTATCGGGCGATGGTACGGTGGTGGCGAGGTGTCACTTGAGGGCGAGATTTATTGAATCAAGTGCTAGAGCCTGAATGATGAAAATTTTTCCATAATAAAGCTTGATTGGAAATGGTAAAGCTGAGTTCCACCCAGTGAATGAAAATGTAGTATTGTATTATAAGGATCGGGTTTGTGTACCCCAGATGTTAATGATTTGAGAAAATCCATACTTGAAGAGGCACATAGGAATCTTTTTCTATCCATCCATTAATACAAAAGATGTACGAGATTTAAAAATATCACGACATTAATTGAGTAAGAGATGAAAAGAGATAATATCGAGTTTGGTCCGTGGCTTCGAATGAAAAGAGATATTAAAGAGTAAAGGCGAACGCTCAGAGTTCCTCTGGGATTAATCTGACCCTATGGGAATATCGGAGTGGAAATGGGACCGAATAACCATGGATTTTGTGGTTGGGTTACCATTGACAAGGAGGAAGCATGACTCAGTTTGGGTTGTAGTAGACCGATTGACCAAGTCAGCTCACTTCATACCAGTGAGAGGCAGGCTATTCACACACTTGATAAGCTGGCGAGGAGTTGTATATCAAGGAAATAGTTCGATTACGGATTTACGTATCCATTATTTCGAGGCCAAGGGTCAAGAGGTTTACTTGAATTTTGGGGAGAAAATTGCAAAGCCTTGGGCACTTTCGACTGAATTTGTTACAGTTCCACATGAGACGGATGGGCGATCGAGAGATAATGATCGGTCTGGAAGATATGTTGAGGTTGTGCGCGATCATTGCGAGGAAGTTAGGATTGACACATTCCTTTGATTGAATTTGTATGCAACAATAGTTTCCAATCAAGTATTGGAATATGGCACATAGAATACATGTAGAAGAAAATGTAAGACAGTTGTGGTAGACCAATTAAGTGAAAGAAAGTGAGATTGGCCCAGATTTGATACAAGAGACTGAAGAAAAAAAGTGAAAATGATTAGAGAGAGATTGAAAGTAGCCAAACGGGACGAGAAGTCATATCTTGGAAACATGAAGAGAAAAAAGATATTCGATTTATGAGATGTGAAAAGTGTTTTACAAATGCTCGCCTTGGAAGAGGTGATGAGATTGAAGGAAGAAAATGGAGCAGAGTTAGGCCCTAGATTTATTTAGCCCGTATGAGGTGATCTAAAAGAAGTGGGTCCGGTGTATCTGTTTGGCTTTACCTCCAGGAATTGGAAAGGTCCATAATGTTTTCCATGTGTCCATGCCTACAGGTACCGATCGGACCGTCATGTAACGAGAGACAATTGGAAGCAGGCAGTTTGACATATGAAGAAAGAGCTAAGTAGAGATTTTGGCTCGTGAAGTGAAGGGTGCAGACAAGAAGATTAGCTAGTCAGAAGTGTTGTGGAGAAACCCGCAGAGGCCCAGAAGAAGCCACTTAGGAGAAAGAGTGAAGAAGCGATGCGCGGTGAGTATCCCATGTTTGTTTAACTAAGGTGGAAATTTCAAGGACGGAATTTTCTTAAGTGGGGGAGAGTTGTAACGCTCCAGAAATACCCTAGAATTTTTATAATAGTTTTTCATTATGTATATTAAAGTACGAATTGAGGCAAACTTAGGTTTTTTAGGAAGAATTGATAAGTTGACCAAGTGTGAAATATAAATTGATATGAGCATATGATTTAATATTATATGCTAAAAAGCAGCTAGTGAACCGAAATAAACCAATTAGAAAAGTGAAAATGTAAGAAAAAAAAGAAATTGTAAAATGAGGACTAAAGGGTCAATTATTTACTTGAATAAATGTACAAGTGAATTTATGATAATGAATGGCCAAAGTGTATAATAGGAGACTAAAATGGAAAATTGGATTTATTGGGTAGCGAAACAAGGGGCTTATAGGGAATAAGTGATTTAAGACCAAGATAAAAAAAAATGAGAAATGATAAAAAAAGTGTGTAGACCCAGGCAGGACCTTACACTTAAGGAATATAAGGCCAAAAATGTGGTCTTAGGGCTCATTATAAGGCAATCCGTTTCAAGGAAGAAGAGAGAGGAGAAAAGGGAAAAGCTAGGGTTTGGCTGAGATCAAGTTTTGGTGAGGCTGGCTTACATTTTCTTGCTCTAAGGGCAAGCAACATACAAGAAGAGATTTGAAGAGGTTCAAGGTAATAAATCAAAACCACCCCAGCTTCATCCTGGCTTGATTTGGATTTTGGGGAAAAGCCCTGGCAGGGACAAAGGTTTCATTGATTCCAAAACCACTTTTGGAGTTGTTTTTGGGTAGATTCCATGGTGGATTTTTGATATGGGACAGATTGGAAGATTTGTGGAAGAAAAATGAGTAGAAATGCCAAAATCCGCATTTTTGGGCGGCCAAAAACCACGTAGGGAGTACGATTACCAGGTTGAGGTGATGCAGGTACGGGAATCTGATGGGCAATCGATCTGCCGTTACCCTCAAGCCCGTCTCTGATCTGAAGGCGATGGACAAGTGGTATCGGTACCGATCAAAGTGAGTCGCAGATACCACTGCACTCAGCCGACCACATTTTGCTTATTTTGCAGATTAAGTCGTATTCGTATACCAATTGTTTAGGGACCACGAGAAGCGATTAATGGGGGTTGAATAGAATGAGTTAAGTGAACGAAGCGTATCGTACCTCGTAGCCTGGTAGCGATATTCATTTAGTATGATTATTTGTAACCACTAAGAGTGAAGAATTTGTATTTGACTAGGTCTTGGGTGAAACGACAACTGACTTAGTTGTCTCGAAAGAAAGAAGTCGATAATTGGTTTTGTTCTTTGTTCCTATTTGTTTCTCGATTTGTGCTTGTCAAATATACGCATGTAATAATGTATTTGAACTATAAGTGAAATTATTATTATAAAGTAGCAGTGATTTGAAGTGTAATATTGAATTACGACAGCAAGCGGGATTCACAGTGAATTAAGTCATGAAGGTTCACAAAGGAATTGTTGAATGTGGAATCCGCATTTACTGCCCAGATGACAAACGAGGATGAGGATTCACCAAGCCCAGGGCCCCATCGTGAATGTCGATTTCTATAGCCATATGTGAGATGGTAATATTGAATGTGAAACCACACATTGCTCTCTTGAATGACAAACGAGACGGGATTCATAAATTGAATCATCGTGAATGTCGACCCACATGTAGCCCGTATGTAGGATGGTATTGTGGATGTGGAAACCACATTGCTCTTGAATGACAAACGGGACAAGTTCACCAACTGAGATGCAAATGCTTGGATATTGACTTCTATGGCCATATGTGAGATGGTAATATTGAATGTGAAACCACATTGTTACTCTTGTGAGATGACAAACGGGACGGAGTTCACCCGGCTAGATATGCGTGAAATGTTGACTCTATAGCTATATACTTTGAAATCTGAGCGAAGCGAAAAATGATACTGAAAGTGTATTTGTATAAGTATCTTTTCCATTACGGACATTATAAAGGCATTATTTTGTCGTGCATGATATATGGCCCAGGAAATGGAATAGGGCGTATCGAACCCGCTAAGCATGAAATATTTAGCGTATTTGTTTTATCGTCGTGAGTGCTAAAGAGATGACGTTAAAACAAGACCAGATCGAGGAGCTCGAGTCATAGAAGAAAGAATTACGGGTATGCTCCCGAGTCACCATCACATTCACACTCCATTCACTTTTAGAACATTGATATTTTGTAAAACAATTTGAACTACGAACTTCTATTTTATAGAAATCATTTTGTTAAATGTAATGTTTGTCAGGCTTGCAAAATGAAATGCCAAGCGTAAAAAAAAAAAAAAAAACTAAAATGGAATAACACAATCAAAATTTTTTGAGAAGATGATTGAAAATGTCAGATAAGCAACCGGACCGGTTTGAGGTCCTTGACCAGGTCGAGTCGGGGATTCGGGTTGCGACACTTTTGAAAAACAAAAATTTAATAAAATAGCTAAAAGAATTAAGTGGGGCGTCGGATCATGAAATACAATTTTAAAGGGGATTTGATTAATGAAGCCCCATTGCAGGGCATCCTAGGGCTTTCGGTTGGGACCACGACGAGGTCGGGTCGGGCTGAGAATCATTTTACTTTGCTTCTAAGGTATTTATGAGCGGGAAACCCTAAACATGCACATGAAGGTATGAATATATAACATGATATAGGAAGCATAGCTTTGCTATGCGATGATAGTATGAGCAAATATACAAATGCAAAAAGTAAAAATGTCAATGACCACGAAATGTATATGATAGATAAAGTATGAAATCATGTAAAAATTACGTATATGAAAAACCACGAGTATATGAAAATCCATAGGGAAGTATAGTATATGAAAATTTCAAGATGAAAATATAGGGAAATCTACAAGTACTAGATGAAAGTATATGACCAAAAAATATAAGTGAAAATCATTGCTCTTGGATAATGAGCATGGCGAGATTCCCTCACCGAATGGCCGTGAATGTCCAATTCTATAGTCAAAGTGACTCATACTAGTAAATGTGAAAGCACATTGCTATTGAATGACAAGCGGAGGATTCCCTCTAGATACATGGGTGAATGTCAGTTCACATAGTCAAGTAAATCATCTTAGTTAAATGTGAATCACATGACTCTTGGATAATGAGAGAGGGTGAGGTTCCTCTCTCGAATGCATGTGAATGCCACTTCTATAGTCGGTGAAAATACAAGTGCAAGAGTATGTGATGTTTTAAGATCGTATAAGAAGTATGCAATGATTGAAAGTATATGAACAGTACGATCACACGTAAAAGAGAAAGTAATATAAAAGTATAACGAGGAAAACGGTATACTGAACACGGTACACTTGATAACGATTACATGAAAAATGAGGGCTTATAACAAATGGTATAGTATATAACCATGAAAGTAATATATGTATCGACTATGACATACACAAAATAGGATATATAATATGAACCTTAGAGAGATAATAGATCAAATGATAAGTACTATAATAAGAAATAACTAATTATGAAAGGTTATATATCACGACATCCATGATGAAGTGTGTGTTGTAAGAAAATGATAAGTGTATTTGGTAAGGCGATCATAGTTATTAATTGATCCACCGTATATGTTTCACTAAGTGTAAAGCTTGGCACGAGTTTTAATCGGAGTGTAGGTACGAAATGAAAAGACGGGACATCCCACATCGATGGGCGGGCCCGGGCGAGATGGGGTGCTTCTGCTTCATACGCAATCTTTGTATTTTTGGAATAGGTATAAGCTTTGTATATTGAGAAGTAATGGGACTCAGTGTATAGAACATGAATACCACTATGGTGGTATGTATAATGTATATGTAAAGATTTTTTTTGTTATTCTGAGTGTGCATATGAGCGAGAAAGCAGTACAAGTGTATCTACAAGAAAGAAAAGGTTAAAGAGTCATAGTCACCGTGTGACACCCTTGCTTGACACCCCATCGGGTTCGGGTTGGGGCGTCTGACATGTCTCTCAAACTAGTTTTACGGCACGAGCACCACGATAGCCAAGCGTAAAGTCGATTGTCTCGGAGGTCGGCCCAGGAAATTCGAGCGTGGTAGGCCCCAGATTTCGTGAGGCAATTCAGCGGTGAGAATCGTTTCGTCATCGAGATCTAGAAAAATTTAGGACTTTACCGAAATGACCATTTACCCTTTTCGAAAATTAGATTTTCTAGAGTCTTAGGGAATTGAATCAAACATATATTGGGGCTCTCAGTGGGACCAGTGACATGGGATTATTTTATTCCAAAGCAATGGAACCACAATTACTTGGCTATCGAGTCTGGGGATATCTTTGGATCTTTTTCACAAAGCTCGATCACAAACGGGATATATATTTACTTATGGAAATCTTTACTGATATCTTGAAGTCAGTTAAACAAAGCGATGGTGGCCACCTCTCTCTAATCATTCGAAATACATCACGATGCATGAAGCTAGTAGAGAATGTGTTTGGTTGAGATCAATGATACAACACATTAGAGAATCATGTGGATTAGCTTCTATTAAGAATAATCCAACAGTATTATATTTAGACAATGCTGCATGTATTGCACAAATTAAAGGAGGATATATTAAAGGTGATTGAACTAAGCACATTTCGCCAAAGTTCTTCTACACTCATGAACGAAAGATGGTGGGGGTGATGTACCTTGAGAATAAGGTCAATGATAATCTAAGCGGTTATTTACTAAAGCCTTACCTTCTGCAACATTCAAGAAACTTCTACGGTAAGTTGGCATGCGCCAGCTTAAAGATCTTCAAATTGAAATGTTGAATAAAATATAGTCATGTCACTACCAGGGGGGGTATGAATAAAGATGTTAGATACTGTACTCTTTTTCCGCCGTCCCGAGGGTTTTGTCCCACTTTGAGTTTTTCTTGACAGGGTTTTTAATGGGGTAGTACTATGTCCCCCAGTGATGGTCGTTGAGAAGTGTGCCAGTGATTAACGATAACATGAATGACCACACGACTACCGAGGGAGTGTTATAAATGATTCAATGATAACTGTAAATAACCACACATTTATCGGTGAATAATTATTACGGTATTAATGACTGTAATACTATATATATGGGTTTCTAAAAGAATGAAAATACAGTTTTCTTTTTAAATTATCTCTATTATCTCTTTTCTTTCTTCTTTATCTTTCAACACTTTTCATTACATAATTTTTTAGTTTCATAACTATAGTGATTAGTCTTGAGTTAGCGTTTCACATAAGTTTTTCCTAGAATATATATATATATATATATATATATATATATATATATATATATATATATATATATATATATATATATATATATATATATATATATAATATTTATTCAGTTTCATATTCAAACTTTTAGATTTTTTTCAAATAAAAAAATCTTTTTTTTTGTTTGAATTTGAATACAGATTCAGTTTTAGTCAGATTCATAATTGAATATTTTATTATTATTAAATATTTTTATTGGATTCAATTATGTTAGGTTGTCAAGATATTTTGGAAAAGTGAGGAATGAGTTATTCCTTGAATATTCAATTTTTGTGTAATTTATATCGGTAAATTTTTTTTTTTTGGAATATATGACATCGAAATTTTAGGATATATATAACCATATGTTACCCTAAGATATAAATCTTTCAATTTTTATTTGATTTTATTTAAATATTTAATTGAAAGATAAAGTAAAAAATTAAGGAACAATTGAATTCAAATAATTTGGCACCTTAGTTATGACTTGTTATAAGTTGTCTAACATTTCGATTTAACTCATTGAAATAAGATGTCACCAAAGTGACCTCTCTTGTGGAAATAGTTCAAAAGGGATGTTGGATGTTTGTGTGTGTTGTTTCACGTGGGTATTAGTTGACCCAAATGAAGGTTATTAATTGTTCAAATTACACACATACATGTAGTAACAAATATGTGACAATTATTGGGTTTATGTGAATGATACATCGATCCAAAGATAGGCCTATTATTTGACGCGAAATTATTGTCTATATTTGATTATTACAACAAATTATCTGCTTCTTATGCCCGTCAGAGAGTGTACGATGCGTAATCTTTGTAGGGGTGTATAAGAGTCTGAGGTGTCACGTTATGAGTATTTTGGAGATGGTAAAATTATAAATTTTTGGAACAGATTTGAATGCTTAAAAGCGGTGCGATTGTCGTTTTAATAAAAAATGATATGTAAGGCGTAATTAAGTTAGAGATGGGCTATAAGCGAATTTCAAAAGTTGGTTGCAATTAAGGAAAGTTGAGGGTAGAAAGTATAATTAATGGAGAGTTTAAATAGTAAATTAATAATAATAAATTGTAGAATAATTTAGAAAAGTACCGAAAAAATTATACAGATCTCGGATGATGAAACGATTTTGCTGTGAATTAAGTTCGATCTGAAATCCTAGTGACTAGGAAAGTTTCGTTTAAGTCGAGAGACGGTCGGGAATATTTCTGAATTTACATTGAGTTTAAGTGAAACTTGCGAGTTTTTGAAAAATTAGAAAAATGACAAATAGTTAAAAGTATTTAATTAGGATAAAAAAAATTGAAACGGGCAAAAATAAATTGTTTGAGGTTGAAGCAGATGAAATGAATAAAGGGCAATATGGGTCTACACATATTAAAAAAAAAAAAAACAAAAGCCAAAACTTAGCTTTTGCTCCGTTCAGACAGACAGGGGAGACGGACGATGGGGTGAGATTTTAAGTTTTCTTTTGAATATTAACTTTCTTTCTCCCGATTCTGAATCACGATCGTCGAATTTCGTACGGGATAAGCGCGAAAAGTGCTACCTGCTGCGACGAGCTGCAGCGTGAGTACAAAATACGAAGTTTCTGCAGAAATTCGGGGTGAAATATCACGAGAAAAACCCAAATTTTTGGTTTTACTAGGATCTACGTCGTTAGTGGTCGGGGCTTCGGACCAAAGAAGTTTAGAGATTCTTCTGACGAGGCTCTTGTGGATTGCCAAGTCTTGGCTTTGTCAAGAAGCAGAGGGTGGGAGATTTTCTACTTTGTATTATTTCGAGCGTAAAGATTTATATAATGGGCAGAATATTGGCAGAAGTAATAAATTCGATCCACGAAATTTTTAGGCGAGTTTAGGAATTTTAGGAAATTTTGGGACTATTTTTTGGACAATGGATTTGAATTTAGATTTGTTTAATGATTTAGTTAAATTCAGGGATTTTTATTCGAACTGATCCAGGACAAATTTTAAATGTTTTAATTTTTAGTATATGGAAAGTCACTTTAGTCGAATCTTATTATATGCTGTCGAATGGCATTTAGTATATATTCTTGAAAATTTTAATTGTAGCTGCCAGTGTGCAAATTCTTTGGTTGTGTGCGTGTGTGATCACAATACGTAGAGTGTGTGAAATTTAAACGAGGCGGAAAGTTGTGGAAGCGTGCTTAAGTTTAGCAAGCAAGAGGTGAGGTATTTACAGCTTCGTTTTCCAAATCTTAGTGTATTATTATTATTATTATAAAGGCATTTTGCCTTGGTATTTATTGGTTTGGATTGAAACCATCTTTCCAAGCCTTAGTAAGTAAATGATTTTGAATAATTAAAACATTTTCAAGCAACGAAGCAAATGTGGTTTGAGTTAAACCATTTTTTGAAAAGTAAGTAAATGGTTTCTAAATTGTAAACCATCTTTTCGAGCAACCAGTAAGTAAATGGTTTTGAATAATTAAACCATTTTCAGCAAACGAGCGTGGTTTTTAAATTGTGGAAACCATTTTCAAAAGAAAGCGAACAAGCCAGCGAAAAATGTTTGTGAAAACGGGCCTTCACTAGTTCTATGGCCAGGTCGAGGTATTGATGGGTACGCGGTGGTGTTAGGATCTAAATACGTGCATTTTAGTTTTGCACGGTCGGCAAGCGTGGGACATCTGTCACGTGCATTTAAGGAGAGGCAGAGTGACACGTACGGGGTATATAAGGTTATGAGCTCTAAAGCCCCAGAATTATGGTGATGGCGACCTAAGTCAATTCCACCATATTCACCCGAGAAAAAAAAAAGGTGATGCGGACGGGTCCTTATGGCGCGGTGGCCCGAAACTAGTGTTCACTAGAATCTGATAAGCAAAAATAGGCCTCCGGTGGTTGATGTTTTATAAGCATAATATACGGTTTGAAAAAATCAACCATTGGTTCCCGATCTTGAGCTTCGGGCGTTTTAAAGCAACCGGTTGGCGTCAAGATTTTATTTCAAAGCATGCAGTTGAAACCGTCTCGTTTTATGAAAAAGTTTTTGAGAAGCTTTTTAAAGCGGTTTGTGAAAGGTTTTAAGCTTTCAAGCGAAGATAAAAACAAGCGAAAGAAAAGTTTTGAGAAGTTTTATAAACTTCTAAGCAAGCAGAAATGAGAGTTTTATAAGCTTTTAAAGAAAAGCAAAACAAAACAAGCAAGCAAGTATTAAAGGTTTATAAACTTTTAAGCAGTACAAAAGCAAGCAAGTAGCGAAAGAAAAGTTTTAGAAACTTTTAAAAGCGGCAAAGCAAAGTAAGATTTGGAAATATTTGCTTAAAAGAGAGTTTCGTTTTGAGATGTTTCAGGAAAAGCAAAACCTTTTATAAGCATACGCACTCGGCGAAGGCTCGTTCCAGAACAAATTATTTTCCATTTTAAAAACTATTTTCGGTCTGTGAGCATAAAGCAATGGAGCATATTAAATTCTCGACATTTATTTGATCTTGTAATTAAGAATGTTGTGTAAGGAAATACTTTGAACATATCTTTAGGAGCATATGTATGTACATAGAGTAGTTTGTGAGAATGTGTATTTGGTATCTTTGGTTGCCACCATATTTTGGATATAGTGTAAATTGGATGTATCTGAGTTTGGAATTTGACTATGTGTGTGCAGCAGATTTATCTTTGCTTAGAATTTTTATAAAATCATAAGGTTAGAAAAGAAAAATTTTTATAGGAGGTTTTAGCAAGCAAATTTATGTGGAGTGGCCGGCACGCCCGCCACTGGAAGGGGGTGGGGGTGTGTCACTTACAGTTAATATTATTGTCTAAAGACTTTATATTAATATTGTGTTGGGTATCTTGATATGGGGTTAACCATTATTTGAATTTGTTTCTTTTATTATACTTAGTTAATTAATGTGAGCTTGTTTATTTGAATTTGTTTGTTCTCTATACATTTAGTGTTGCTAATATGTCTGCTAATCTAAATTCCATTCTTATATTCAATGGGTCTAACTTTAAGGATTTAAAGAGAACATTTTTATTGTTCATGGTACGCATGGATGCAGACTTGCGCCGAGATAAAACATCCCACTACTCCTATAGATTCGAGTTCCTCTATTGATAGAATGAACTATAAGAAGTAGGAGCACTCAAATCACATGAGTCTCATGATCATTAAGCGCGGTATTCCAGAGGCATTTAGGGGTGTCGTATATGAGGAAATTACCAATGCAAAAGAATTCCTTATTGGGAATTTATAAAAGCAATCGATTCACAAGATTGATAAGGTGAAACAAGCACACTTTTGTTGCGCTTGATTTCCATGAAATATAAAAGAGCAAAAGGTAATGTAGGGAGCACATAATGAAATGTGTGTCTTGCTTCAAAACTTAAAGCTTTAAAGCTCTAGTTTTGATGACATACTGGAAGTATTAAAGTATTGCTCTCCGTGCTACAATATAACGGGTTTTAAGGTCGATTACAAGCTGCGAGAAAAATGGTCTCTTAATGAGCTCATTTCGCATTATGTACAAGAGAAAGACAAACTGAAGCAAGACAGGACTGAAGGTGCCAATTTGGCTACCACCCCTAAAAATAAGGATAAGGGCATTAAAGGAAAGAATATGAAAGTTGTTGATAAGGATCCAACCCAAAAGAAACAACATGAGAAAACAAAGATTGTTTATTTTGCAATAAGGAAGGATATACAAAGAATGAATATACAAAGACAATAAAGCACTTTAGGTTGTCATTAGGAGCTGAATTTTATTTGAATTTAAAAGATACTTTCGTTGTACCTTCTTTTAGACAGAATTTGGTTTTAGCTTCTTTATTGGACAAATTTTGTTATTCTTGTTCATTTGGAAACAAACAATTTTATTTATCTTTAAATTCGAATATTGTTGGTACTAGTTTTCTAAAAGCTTATAATAACCTATATATGCTTGAAACTGTTGCATCCTATAATGAAACCTATGTAAATCACGATGTACTAAATTCAATTTAAATAAAGAAAACTCAACCTCATTATAACACAAGGGATTAGGCCACATTCTAGAAATAGAGTTCTACATCTTATGTCTGATAGGATTCTTGATTCCCTTGATTTTATAGACTTTGATGTTTGTGTTGAATGTGTAAAGGGAAAGCGGACTAAAACTAAGTGATTAAGTGCCAATAGGTCTCTGAAAGTTTTGACATTAATACATTTAGATATATGTGGGTCATTCCACTATGGCCTCGGTATGGTCAATAATATTTCATAACTTTAATAGACAGTTACTCAAGATATGACTACCTATATCTAATTCATGAGAAATCACAATCCTTGAATGTGTTCAAAACATTTTAAAGTTGAAGTTGAGAACGAACTCAACAAAAGGATAAAAAAACATTATGGTAGACTTGATGGATCAAGTGAACAACATCATGGACCATTTGCTAGACACCTAGAGGAATATAAAAATCGTCCCACATTACACCATGTCAGGATCACCTAGAATGAATGGTGTATTTGAAAGACGGAATATGACTCTTAAGGATATGGTAAGGAACCTGATTAGTCATTCTACCTTACTAGAGTCACTCTAAGGTGAAGTATAAGACAACAACCAATATTCTAAATAGAGTGCCAACTAAAGCAGCTACAAGAACACAACTTTGGATAAGCAGAAAGCCTAGTTTAAAGCATTTGCATGTTTGGGGATGTCGAACTGAGGTATGGCCCTACAAGTCAAATGAAAATAAATTGGAACCCAAAACTATGAGTAGCTACTTTATTGACTATATGGAGCGATTAAAGGGCTTTAAGTTTTATGATCTCATACTTAGAAATATCTTTGAGACGATAACTGTAACATTCTTTGAGGATATTGAGTTTGGGGAGAGAAATAAGATTAAAGGCTTTGTCTTTGAAGAAGAATTGGTTTCTCTTCCTAAACTAATTCATACAATTGTTCCTACTCTCATTCAAGATAAGATAGTTTTTCTTGTGGAACAAAATCAACATCCTCAACATGTGTCATTTAGATAGTCCAATAGAGAAGGAGAAAAAGCAATTTTGAATGAATCATGATATTTCTCTCGAGAACATGAGGAAAACTATGGAATTTTAGAAGATGATCCAATCATCTTTCGTCAAGCCATGAAAAGTTCCAATTCTCATAGTTAGACTGTTTTTAAAGAGAGTTCTATTTCATTGAAAAACTCTGTTAGAACAATTATGACACTTGTTGCATTTTTTGATCTTGAGCTGCATTAAATGGACATCATAACATCGTTTCTCAATGGCAACATTGAAAAAACAATTTATATGATGCATTCAGAAAACTTTGTGTCAGGAGAGCCAAAGAGTATGGTTTGCAAACTGACAAAAAACCATTTATAGACTCAAGCAAGCATCTTGTCAATGGTACCACAAATCTCATTAAGTGATTACCTCGTTTAGATTTAAGATAAACATTGTTGGAGATTATGTGTATCACAAGTTCAGTGGGAGTAAACATATTTTTTCTAGTTTTGTATATTGATGATATATTGCTTGTCATAAATGATATATGTTTATTGCATGACACTAAGAGATTTCTATCAAATCTTTTTGAGATGAAAGACCTTGGTGACGCCTCTTTTGTATTATGGATCCAAATCCACCGAGATCATTCTCGGGGTATTCTTGGATTATCACAAAGGAGTCATATCGATAAGGTACTTAAGAAATTTGGCATACGGGGAATGCAAACCACATGACACCCTCGTCGCTAAAGGAGACAAGTCCAGTTTCAATAAATGCCTAAAGAATGACATCGAAGTCCAAGAAATGAGGAAGATTCCCTATTCATCAATAATAGGAAGTCTGAATTATGCTCAAGTATGTACGCGTTTGGACATGATGTATATTGTAGGGATTTTAAGCAAATATTTAAGTAACTCTAACATGGATCATTGGAAAGCAACCAAACGGGTTATGAAGTATTTACAAAGAACAAAGCATTTTATGCTCACATATAGAAGATCAGATCATTTGGAGATCATTGAGTATTCAAACTCCGATTTTGTTGGATGCCATGACAGTAGAGTATATAGCATGTCACGAGGCATCAAACTAAGGGATTTGGCTGAGGAACTTTGTCACTAGGCTGTGAATTGTGGAAGGAATTGAAAGATTACTTAAATTATATTGTGACAATAAATTAACTATTTTTGCACTCCACTAATAATAGGAGTATGACTAAGTCAAAGCATATTGACATGAAGTTCCTAGTTGTTAGGGAGAGGGTTCAAAGTGGTCAAATGTCTATTTAGCACATTAGCACAAACTCCATAATTGCGGATCCACTCACCAAAGGTTTACCACCTAAAGTTTTTCATGAGCACAATGTTCATATGGGTGTTGTATTAATTGATGATATGTAATTTCAGTGGGAGTTTGTATTTGGGTTTCATTTAGTTGTACACATATTTTATGGATATTTTCTACAGAATAAAGTTTATGTTTCAGTTTTACTCTGAATCTATCATGATCTCACTAAAGAATTAAGTTTGATCAGTTGGAAATAAACATGTAGAGATCACATTGCATGTAATTTCCACACTACGCATCCATGATTGATCTATGGCATTTGTTTTTATGATTGTTTTTATGTAGAAATAAACATCCATGATTGTTTTTATGTAAGTGACCATTGATGAGTTTAGTTATGTTAATAGTAACAAAAACCGCTTTGATCCTATGTCGATATAGCTAATGGACAAGATTGTTTCAGGTATACCCTAAAGTTATGATAGCAAATTTTGAGTTCATTTGGTTGAACATATTTATAAGGTTGCATATATGGCCTAGTGGTGGATTGTTGGAATTTTTCAATAATTATTGTGGGGTCACATATGTAAATATTGAATATGTTCATGCTATCAATTTTAATTAAGCTTAACTAAAGTGATCTAATTGGAACTATGTCATTGGCTTAAGGGTATAATTATCATAGAATTAATGTGTGGATACATAAGGGATATTTCTAATTTGATGAGGGGCCAAATTAGAAATATCTAACATAATATGACTAGTATAAATATTAGGGTTATGATCCCCAATTCATACAATGAAAAACCCCCTAATTCTTCTTCTTCTCTACAACTTCATCACTAGATGAGAGGCAAACTCTTGTCATTATAGTGTGTCCAATTTGAAGATCTAACCCATCGAAGTAAATTTGATAACCGACAATGGATACGGTGCAGCTTTTTTTATACAAACTTTATATCTCTTGAATTAAATGGGTAGAAACATGATTTTTAGGGTTTGCCTATTGTGCATGATTCGGGTCTAATATTTTGGGATCCATAATATATTTATGATAATACCATTTAGACTATAAATATATGGTTTGGCGATCAAGAATTCATGACAAAACTAACTATGTCCCCAACTTGATTTATGGATTGTCAAATCAGAGAAGAGGAAGAAGAAGATAAAAAAAATGATTAAGAAAAGAAAAGGAAAGTGAACTTTTAATATTAAAAAACAAAATAGAAACAATGACCCAAGAGAATTTTTATTTTTCAACATAATTTCTAATTATCACTGACGGATAAACTAAAGGAAGGGAATCCTTGTAATTTCCTAATCGTAGGAGAACTAAGTATAATGTCAAATACCGAAGGATGCAATATATAATTTTTAACATAATCTAATAATTGTGAGAAATTTGAATTTTGCGAACTTAACAAAATATGCTTCTAATTGTAGTAGCAAAAATTAAATATAAGTCTTAATACATGACAAGAAATTAATATATATCATGGCTGCCTAGAATTTTAAAAGAAAATTTTATGTCTTACCATACATGACTATATGGAGGACAGTGTATTTTGATAGGATTGATTCTAGTAATCAAGTCTTGTGGGCAATAAAACTGTAGTACTAATATGTTTTTATATGATAGACAGAATTATATCATCAACTATTGATTTTTCAACTTTTCTATATAGGGTTTCCATCACCCCTTTTACCACTTGAGTAAGAACAAATTAATACCATAAGATTGATGTAAAAACCCACATTATTACTATTATTAGGGAGTGGACATTTTGAATATTAATTTAATGTTGTACTTCATCCAATCAAACGCTTAGAGATAGCCAAAATGATGCTACAAAGATGTTCCAAATCTTCACTCTTACTGGGCAGCTGAGATGGGTCTTTCGGTGGTCCATCGAAGCTATCCAAACTGAGTCTGGAGTCCATCCATGGCAGCAGGCGGCTTGGAAATTCAAAACTATTATAATCCCAGAAGACACAGATTTAGTACAATCATCAATGAATCTATCGAATCATCATAGTTTTCTGCACAAGTCTGAGTAGCGCCCTTTATTTCGGATCGCTGGAGTTTTCCACCAGAGGAGATCCAAAGTCGCCGTTTCTTTAGCACTGGCTTTTGCCATGTCTATGGAGATTCCGGCGAGGCCTTTGAGGTCGGCCGCCGCTGTACGAGGATCGGAGTTCAAAGTTTGAACGCAAAACGAAGGATTTTGAGTTGTGGAACAAATTTCTTGCACCTCATTGCCTGATAGCTTCGTGCTTGGCCTGCCCAAAGAGGAATCAATATTAATCAACAGTAAAAACATCATTAACATAGACGATATCTGAATCAAAAGACACCCCATTTTGTTATGGGGTATGAAATTTAGTAACGTCAAGTCATTCCCTATATTTATATTTATATGGGTGATTTGATTAAAAAGCATTTTGAAAAATCAATTTTGGAAATTTTACTATCCATTAATTTTTGGCATGATTTTGATAAAAAAATAAATGCTTTTTTTATTTTCTTGCAAAAATAATATATTTTTTTTAAGAAACAATGTACATATATGAAATGGAGATTGACATTTTAGTTGAAGGGTCTTTTTAAAGAAAAAACATGGGAAATGTTAGATTCGCAAATGTAGGGTTATTTGATGTCTTTTAACTAAATATTTATATTTATATATTCTCCTTTTTTTGACAACTAAGCTCCCTATTACAATGTAATAAACAGTTCACATTGTGATTCGAACCTGAGACCCCTCCCCTCCTTGGATGTCCTGATGTGGGCCTCGCATTTTTTACTATTATGTGTTTCCTACTAAAAAGGTGATACTAGTTTTTATTTTTGAAAAAAACCATTTTAAAAAATATTTGGAGTCGCCACTTATTTTTCGTTTATTTTAAAATGAAAACAAAATAAGAAAGAAAAACCATAAATGTAACTCTTGATAACAAAAGGCAGGTTTGGGAAAAAGCGAGAATTAGGTGCGGGGGGTCGGATTACTTAGAGAGGAACGATGAAGAAGCATAGTACCCTCTAAGCGCAAAGTCGGTCTTTCTTAATATTAAGGAAAATATGGTTTTTGACTAATCGATCAATGGATACCAAAAACAAGTAGTAATAATACAATAACACACCAAATATATATAAATGAATAAATAAATAAATAATAAAGTAAAGTCAGATAAGAAAAATGTACTTGAGCGGCATATCTGAAGCGCTATCGATTGGAAACATTGTTGGTGTGATAATAAAATACAAAATATTCAAAATCAATTAGAATTTTAGGTTATATATCAGATGTCATATTACTTATTAAAAGGATACATGAAATGTTGGGCTTACCCAAAGCTACGTTTATTTGTTACCTGAATTAGTTAAACGAGATTTCATTTTATCGAAATTGTAGAATTAATCATATGATTGAAATGTTTGAAATTGAAATTTTGGAAATTGGAAGTTTGAAAATTGAGAATTTTGAAATGAAATTTAAGTTTGAGAATTTTGAATTGGGATTTTGGAAATTGGATTTTGAAATTAAGAACTTAAGTTTTATAAATTTGAGACTTGGAAATTTGTAATTTGGAATTTAAAATTTTGAAATTAGAAATTGGGTGACTTAAATTTTGAAAATTAAGGTACCCAATTTTGAAATTGATAATTTTTAATTTATTTTAGTTTGAGATTTAGGAAATTTAAGTTGGAAATTTGGTGTCTTGAATTTTAAATTGAAAACTTGAAAATTTGAAATTTGAAATTGAGAGACTTTAATTTGGAAATTAGGGCACTTTAATTTTAAAATTGAAAATTGGTAATTTGGGAATTGGAAACTTGAAAATTTGAAATTAAAAATTGAGGGACTTGAATTTTGAAATCAGGGCACTTGATTTTTGAAATTATAAACTTAAAATATTGAAATTAGAAATTGAGAGACTTAAATTTTAAATTTGAAAGGCAAAAATGTAGACATTTGTATGAGTCCATCCTAGGAATATCCATTTCATAATAACAAAATCTATTGTACATTTATCTTATAACGAATCAGATTATATGTTTCTGATTCTAATTAATGAGATATTAGGCTGGCATTGGTAAGAAATCTGATAGTTTGCTACATAGTTTACATTTCTGAATTATGATATTCATGTAATTTGAGTAAAGTTTGGTATGAAATTAGATCTTGTTCTAACGTTATTAATTTGACACCTAGCTGATTAGGAAAAAATGTTCAATTAATATACTATGAATAAAATACCTCAAGATTTTGGATACTATATCTCATTATTTATTATATCACATTTTTGGTTGAATGCAGGATTGTGATATTAGTGATATGCAAAAACAATAAGCTTTTTACATTCTATTCCTAATTAGTATATATAATAAAATGACCATTGGGTTAAAAAATCAAAAATGTTGTATATGGTATCACTTTCCTAAAATGACACCATAATCTAAAATCAAAAAATATTTTTTTCAATATGGTGACACTTTAAAAAAATGACACCATAATCTAAAATTAGCACCATCTAAGTACTCTAACACAATTTTTATTTTTATTTTCATATGGTCTCACTTTTAAAAAAATGACACCATAAATCTAAAACTAGCATTCCCAATTATATATTTTTTATATGATGTGTCATCTTTATGAACTTTAAGTCATATGATATCATTATTTTAAAAATAACACTAAAAATAATGACACCATAATTTGTTTTATATTTGGGTATATATTATAACCTTATTTTGTATAAGAAGAAATTCAATTTGATTTACATATAGACCTATACATAACAAAGCTTGTTGATGGAGAAACTCAACTTGGTTCTCGACTTTGTTTTTAATAAAGATCTTTCCATATTTTTGGGATATTGGGAGAAATCAAAGATTTTTGGTGGGGTGTGTGGTTTCTTTTTCTCGTAACAATTGGTGCTATGAGTGTGAATCAAACACATGACCTTTAATGCTGTAGTGAATGTCTCCCTACTCGCCTATATCACAAAAAATTTCATGACTTTGCTAATCAAATGCTCTCCATAAACAGATCTTTCAAATTTCTTCATTCCACTAAAATTTTGATTACAAATATCCAAGGGTTCTATTGCAGCTAGGGCTACAACTTAGGCGGGTTAACCCAACCCAACTTGATATTTAGGCAGACTTGGGCATTGCTTTTTTATAATTCGAGTTATGCTTGGGTTCAATTTTATCAGCGTGATTTAAATTTTGATTGGGCTTGGACCAATGGTTCTGGTAACCCAATCCAACCCGAACCATATATACATATATATTAACTTAGGCAATACGGGACCTTCCTCATCGAGAGAACTCACACCTAAATTCAGAAGTAACAAGAATAAGATTGAAGAAGAGATGATACATAAGCTAAAATCAATTTATATCAATAGGATTTTCATCCTAAAGTAGCATCTCGTAAATGAAAAACTTATTTTGCGAAACGAGGGCGTAAAGGATATTCTAGGAATGAAATTTTGGGCAGGCAAAAACCTTCTTTTTTTTTTTTTTACCTATTTCGGCATTTTTCTACTTCATTTTACTATTGTCTCATCGGATTAAATGGGATTGCTTTCTTCAAACTAATGTATTTAAAATATTTTTCCTTTTGTTTTTTTTTTGTATTTCATTAAATTAATAATTTTGTAATTTATATAAAGTTGTCAAATAGTTTCGTAATTCAATAATTTTTTTAACTCAATCTAACCTAACCGGGCCTAACTCGATAAACATGATTAACTTGACTAACAAAAAAATCAGCCCGAGTTTCATGATTTCAGCTCAAGGTGAGCTCGAGTTGAGCTTCATCGAGTTGGAACTAAGGTTGGGTTATATTCGAGTTCATGTATTTCTTGTTCAGGTTTGTCTTAGATTGACTCTCAACTCGACTAAAACAATCCACCCGTATTGAAACCCTAATTGCAGCATCAAAATTCTCTTCAACTATAACATTCATTATTTAAAATCTTTAATTTCTCCTAATATCCCAAAAATATGGAAAGATCCATATAAAAAACGAAGTCGAGAATCAAGTTTAGTTTCTCCATCAACAAGTTATGCTATGTATACTTATATATAAATCAAATGGAATTTCTTCTAATAACAAAATAAGGTTATATATATCCAAATATAAGTCAAGAGTGTATGAAGAAAGTCACATTATATTTCTTCCATTTTAACTCATGGATATTCACTCTGTTATTTTTGCATTGAAGTTGATTTATTTTTAGGCAAGATTACTTGTGTAATTTACCCATTGTTACAATGCGGGCTCAAGTCCAATTTACATGACTTAAGTCAAATTTTATTTAAAATATAAACTCACGTCATTTTTATTAGACATTGCCAAAAATTTTATTATTAATAACAAATTTCAAAATAAAATAAAATCTAAGCCATAAAATAAAATGTGTGGAAAGTTGTTGATTAATCACACGGTATTGACTTTAATATTCTATATAAATTAACTACTTTAATTTATGAAAAACAATCGTCCCACCGAATTAAGCAGCAATCAATATTAAATCCTTTATTAACTTTTCAAAAAAAAAAAAAAACCAATCCTTTATTAATTGGACTTAACTTTGCAAAAATATGATAGGAAGTACTTAAAGACATTGCACGTACTTTCTATAATTACTAAAAATTGATTAAGGTTTAAAACTATAGAGCGCCTTGAGGGCGAACCATGAGAAGCTTGAATGTTGGAAGCAAAATAGATAAAGATGAGACCCGATGGAAATGACGTAAAAGGCTCGGCCCACCACATGGAGCCCAGGCATGAGGCCCGAATAGGGACCCGGTTCACCCCGTCTGAGAAGCAGGTGACGTAAACATCCAAAGAACCCGCATTAAAAAAAAATTCTTGACTTCACAATTAAATGCTCCATGATTAGGAAGTAGGATGTTCACAATAATTGTCGTCGATTATCCTTTATTATCGGTTAACGATAAGGAAAGAAAAATCCATCACTCAATGGGAGAAGTATTACGTCATCATCAACTAGGAAAGTTATCTGATCATCCATTATAAATACCGGGCCACCCGTCGGTAAAAGATCACACCTGAAAATTCATTCCCTAAGCGGTCGATCTTCTCTTCCATGGAGAAGAGCGACTTAAGCATAGGAGAGGCAGCAGGTGATCAGCGAGCACTTTCATTTCTTATTTTCGTAGAAGGGTGACATCAAAGTCGTGATTTGGCCCAGCAATTCCAACAAGCTCTAGCCCAGTTTCGGTTGAAAAAGGCATCATCAGTTTAGCGTCATCTGTAGGAGCAGCTTAGGTTGCTTACTAATAAAGATGATCTCGATTATTTGATAGTATCAACTCGGAACCTGAGAAGGAATACGCCAATCCCCAAGGATGCGAGAACCGGCAAGGCAACATAGATGGCAACCTCCCGAAGGCACGCTAGAAACTCTACATGTCGTCTGAAGCGAGATGGGGCATTAAGTCATATGACCAACATTCGCTGAGAGAGTTGGAGCGACTCACTGACTGATACAACACCCACCCAAGGCGCGATGGGCGAGAAGAGGCTTAAACATCGTACAGAAGAACATATATCTCGGCCTCCTCGAGAAGCGGATAGAGAAGCGAAACTAGCGAGTTAGGAAGCATGACCGCCTGAGCCACGGAGAGAATCATGATGAGGAGAGCATGGTAGGGACGATAGGCGATGGGCCCATCATTTGCTCCGGCGAGGAGACGGGGCGGTCGTGGGAGCAAAGGTTGAGGACGATCAGCAAGAAGCTCAAACCATATAAAGAAAGGAAGCGATAAAAGTAGGAGCTCCGGTCTTTTGTGGGCCTTCACAGTGCAACCAAGCGAATCCCGTTCTAGCCAGGGGTGTTGCACTTCCCTCTTTTTGCAAAGTTCAGAATGTCGTAGATCGAAATGTTCGATGGAACGAAAGACCCCATAGATCACCTCAATACATATAAGAACCAGATGGAGCTGCACGGATATCAGGACCCCATACGATGTAGAGCCTTCGCTATCATGTTAAAGGGCCCAGCATTGGCATGGTTTAACAGACTTCTGCCATCTTCAATCCCATCATTCACAAAGCTCTCCATCGCATTCGTTTCCTACTTTATCAGAGCTAGGATGTATAGGAAGCCAAGTTACCACCTTCTGACCATAAAGCGGGAACTTCGTAGGAGGCACGAGGTCCTTATGTTCTAAGATTATTGAGTCATTAAAGGAGTGGGTATTCCCAGGACGAGAAGTTCGCCATCGCTTTCATCGGATAGGAGGTGCGGTCGAAAGGCGATGTTCTTTATCTGCGAAAACCTCAGGCGGCATAGTGAGGTGCTGTAACAGTAATATATCAGCGTTGAAAGAAGCCTCCTTATCAACAGAAAGGGCTCTTCTACTCGAAAGGAGAAAGAACTGACGGCTGGCTGAGCCGGCCGGGGCGAGAGACGGGGATAGATCCCAGGAGGAATAGAAAATAGGGCGATCCCCCGAGGCGAGGGACCGTCGAGGGCCGCCTAAGGACCACCTGGCCCCGAGCTCTGACCAGCGTATTCACCTCGACAATTCACCCCCCTGATAGCCTCAGTGTCACAGGTCCTACGCGAAGTGCAACATGAAAAATTTCTGAGATGGCCATCTCAAATGAAGTCAGACCCAGTAAAAAGAGACAATACCAAATACTGTGAGTTCCACAAGGATCATGGACAAGACACGATGACTACATCCGGGTGAAAGAAATCGATATCACACGATCAGACGTGGGCATCGCCGTCGTTCGCATTGGCTTGAAGGTCGGGACTAGGTGCAGCCACCACCACCTCGTCGACGACCTATTTCGGCCACCCCGGCTGCCTTAGGAGAAATCCATGTGATCTCACGGAGGATTTGCGAGGGCGAGTCGGCAGCGGAAGGCCCATGATCGGATCGAGGAAATATTAGAAATACAAGTGGCGTCAAACTTCCTCGGTGGACACTACCATAACCCTTTTCGGACCGACATGGAAGTGCCCAGCATCCATGACGATCCACTTAGTGATAAGGGTCGTCGTAGTAATAAAACAATCCACACGGGGTCACTTACATGACAATGGGCTCGTGACATCATCTTCGCATCAGCTTTCGACAAAATGGACATTTGAAGGGAGAAGCTAGAGCCAGTCAACGCCAACCAACGTGGATTCTTTGGAGAAAAAGTGCTACCTCTGGAGTCGATACAACTAGTGCTCACTTTGGGAGACCCCCCATGCCAGGCTACAACAACAGTAAGATTTCTCATAGTAGATGCCCCATCAACTAGGCAAGCCCTCTCTCAATACCATAAGGGTCATCCCCTCCGCCTACCACATGGTTATCAAATTCCCAATCGCAAATGGAGTAGGAATGGTTCGAGGAAACCAGCGCATAGCCAGGGAATGTTACTCAGCATCAATGAAACAAAAAACGGTTAGCGAAACATCTATATGAATGACTCGACATGCGGGGCAGAGGTAGAAAACACCCGACTGCAGCCCTCGAGAAGAACTAGAGCTTTATCACGGCGGCCGGCCCGGAACGCACGCGATGCACATGGGTGCAGGCAGCTAAAGACATCAAAAGCCTTCGTCCACTTTTTAAAGCGAGAACACGGGGTGTTCGCACAGAAACCCGAGGAAGACATGGGCGAGAATCGACCGAAGCGATAATCACCGCGGGTTAAGCGTCAGTTCCATCCTTCAAGCTAGTCAAGCGAGGGCTTCGCCCAGGAAGGCGAAGAGCGATTAATGAAGAGGTCGATGGCTCCTCACAGCGAGATGTAATTAGGGAGTTGGGTTATATCTGAGTGGGCGGCCCGAGCGTTGTTCGTCAGCAAGCTTTGACGAATGGCGACTTTGCATCGATTTCCACCGGATATCAACGAGGGCCTCACGAAAATATGGCTTCCTACACCTCGGATTGACCTCATAGTGGGCGCGGTGTGGGTCGTGAACTCCTGAGCTTCATGGATGCCTTCTGCATCTGACCCGGATCGGTATGGATCCCAACTGACGAAGACCACATTCGTTCTTGGGCAAGGAACCTGCGCTATCGGGTGATGCCCTTGGCCCGAAGCAGTAGGGCCACCTGCCGAGGTTGGTGAACAAGATGTTCAAAAGCAAATTGGGCATCTATGGGTATATATAGACGACATGTTGGTACAAAAATCGATTAAGAAAGTAGAGCTCCGTATAACCCACTGGCAGGCGTTCCAGGATCATAAGAGCTACAACATGAAGTTAAACTCGGCCAAATGCGCCTTCGGAGTCTCCGTCGGGAAGTTCTTGGGTTTTATAGTCAACAGCGGGAATGAGAAGCAAACCCGTACAAGATAAAAGGTAGTGCTCGACATCTTACCACTGAGCATTAAGGACATTCAACGTGGAAGAATAGCTACGGCCCAGTAAGCCGTGTCCCAGAGCCGAGTAACAAATGTCGGCCTTTCTTTCCAGGTTTTAAAAATGCCTTCCCGATAGAACTCTGCTGAGGCATTCACGGCTCTGAAAACCTACTGACTCCCAGTTCTGTGAAGCCCTTAGGAGGAGCTCTCACTCTACACGGCCATTTAGACTTCTCAACCCGGTCACAGCCACTGGTCAAAGAAACAGGGATAAGTGCAGCGACCAATCTACTATTGCAGCCGAGCTCTAAAAGGAGAAAAGGAGAGGTATCCAAAGATGGAGAAGCTGATCCTAGCATTGGCAACTACAACCAGAAAACTCCGACCTTACTTCCAAGCTCACACCATCGAGGTCCCGACAGAATATCCGATGAAGCAAATCTTGCTGGAAACCATAAACCTCTAGAGGCCCGATAAAGTGGGCTATAGAGTACAGTGAGTTCGACATCGGATCTGAGCGAGGACAACTGATAAAGGGAAGATCTTGGTAGATTTCATCATGGAATTCACCCCGGTAGAGACCTCACAGAAGCTGCGATTGGCCCGACCTCCCCGTATGGAGGTTATCCGCTGGGCGGGGCATGGCAGCTCGAAAGGAAGTGGTGCGAAGTGCGATCCGACCTCTCCGGACATGATAGATGTGGAATACGCGCCGGTCGGCTTCCAAGCCTCCCGATAACGGAGCCCGAATATGAAATTTGTCATGGCGAGCTTAACCTCGCCCACTCCATGGAAGTTGATCGGCTAGAAGTGAGCAATGACTCCCAATTGGTAGTAAAACAGATAGAAGACTCCTACGAAGCCAGAGGTATGAAGATGATCATGTACCTCAAGAAGGTGCGAGAATTGCTTAAAAAGTTCATACAAGTTCGAGATTGACACATGTACGAAGTGAGGAATTCACGAGTTGAGTGCCTTGGAAGAGCACAGAGCCTGACCTCCGCAGAAGACACGGAGCGGGCGGTACGGTGAGCACCTCCCGGAGCCCTCGATGGCAGCATCGACAACGGAGGGTCTCCCTGTGATGTCCGAGCCAGAGCTAGATGAACCCCATGGGATTGCCCAGTGGAAGGAACATTGCGGCGACCCAGAAAGGAGGCATCGAGCTTCGAGCAAGGTCGACAAGATTCATCGTTCATTAGGGGACCCTTTATAAACGAGGCTTCTCTACGCCCATTCTTAAGTGCGTAGGGTAGGAAGATGCCAATTACATACTCAGGGAGGTACACTAAGGCATCTGTGGCAACCACATCGGAGCTCGGACCTTAGAAGGAAAACCGTAATCACGGGTTTTATTTGGCCTGATGCCAGGCGCAGGCGGGTGCATAAAATGCAAAGCTTGTCAAGAGCATGCCAAGATCTCTCATCTCCCATCTGATCCACTGACGTCAATCACGAGTCCCTAGCCTTTTTAGCAATGGGGGCTAGACATATTGGGACCCCTACCCATTGGAAGGGGCTAATGCAAATTTATCTTTATGGCCGTGGACTATTTTACCAAGTGGGCCGAGGCCGAACCCTTAGCAACAATCACAGAATAGAAGGTACGTAACTTCGTCTAGCATTCTATAATATGCAGGTTCGAGATCCTAAGGTCCTTCGTGTCTGATAATGGGAAACAGTTCGACAATCCTAAGTTCAGGGATTTCTACACCGAGCTCAGAATCAAGAACTACTACTCATCCACTATCCAATGGGAAATCAGAGGTCATTATAAGGACTCTCAAGGTAGCGCTGAAGACTAAATTAGAAGATCTAAAGGGAAAATGGGTAGAATACCTCCCCGAGGTGTTATGGGCACCTGAGACTACACGAGAGTCGACAACTCAGAGACCCCATTCGCTGCGGCCTTTGACACTTAGAGTAGTAGCTCTTGTCGAGTCGGATTAAAGTCGCCCAGTTGAATTCATAGTGCCAGAACACAACGAGGAGGTTCTTCACCTAAACACAGACCTCTAAAAGACGGGGAGCGGTCTAAAGCGTATTGAGGACTATCACAAAAAAAGCGACAAGATACTATAGCAGGAAGGGTCAAACCCGAAATTCTGATCACAGCGACTTGGTTCTAAGGAAACTTACGCCATCGGTAAGCCTTGTGGCCCACGCCATGACACCAGCTTAGTTTAGAGGCGGAATAGCCGAGGCCCCGATGGCTCGGTTTTTGAGCTTAGCGCTGAAAAGTCTTGTATCCTAGGAGCCGGTAGCTCCCGATTTTGGAGCTGAAACGACTTCGGAGGCCTGATAGCCCGGGGCCGGTGGCTGGGGTGCAGCTTCCATGCAAAGACACAATGGCTCGGGACGACGGCTCGGTTAAGAGGGCTAACTTGGCTTGGGAGGTAGAGCATTTCGAAGGCACAATAGCCCGGGAGCCTAGTAGCTCGGTTAGGCTTAAATGCTCGAGGAGGCAGCCGGGGAGCCATTTTAACTTCGGTTTAGAGAAAGCGAAAATCCCAGAGCTACTGTGGCAGTTTTTTGAGCTTAGCGCTCAAGGAAAGCCTTGTAGCGAGAGCCATTTGCTTCGGTTCGGAGAAGAGCGGAATAGCCTCGAGGCCCCCGATAGCTCAGTTTTGAGCTTAAGCGCGCTCAAAAAAAGGCCTTGTAGCCCAGGAGCCCAGGTAGCTCAGTTTTGGAGGCTCGGCAACTCGAGAGAGGCCTGATAGCCCGAGCCACGATAGCTCAGTTTGAGAGCCTAAACGTTTGGAGGGTAGAACATTTCAAAGGCCGCAATAGCCCGAGGAGCTGACATTTCGGTTTAAGAGAGCACAAACCTTTCAGGAGGCGAAACCGCTCATGAGCCTGATAGCCCGGGGGCCTAACGGCCCGGTTTAAGAGAGCCTAAACAGCCAGGAGGCGGAACCGGCTCGCTAAGGCATAGCCCCGGAATCCCAGGCCTTTCGGTTTTCGAGCTTGCTTGCTCGGGAGGCCTTGGCGGGGACTGGCACGCTCGGGTTCGAGAGGGCGAAAAGCCAGGGGCTGATGGCTCCCCGGTTTTGAGGAGCCCTTTGCTCGGAAAGCCTTGGCCCGGGGCAGTTAGCTCAAGTTCGGAGAAGGAGGAATAGCCAGGAACCTAGTAGCTCGAGTTTTGAGCTTAACCTCTCAAGAGAACACCGATATGGCAGAGCTGTAACCAGTTTGCGAGCTTAACTACTCAAGGAAGATCATAGCACAGAAGCCCTAGGTAGCTCCCATTTGCGAGCTTGACTTTTGCCGAAAGGCAAAACAACTGAAATTTAGATAGCTCGATTTCGAACTAATCAGCTCGGAAAAGACTAAAAGCTAGCGACTCCAATTCGAAAAGCAATAAAAAGATGATAAAATTAATCGTGGATCTCTACGTATCAACGAGAATTCAATGTCGTAGCGTGCGAAAATGAGGGCTTAGCGTAGGAAATAGCAAGGTTAAAATAAAAAGTCTAAGCCCTAAGGTCGGTTTGATTCACCCAGTAGAGGTGGCGAGAGAGTTCCGGCGGGCGAGGCGAAGAGCTGGCCTCGGGGAGCAGAAGATCATCGGAGACGAGGGGCACGATCAAGGGCCCCGCGGCACCTCGGCACCGCGTCGGCCTTAGCTGGGACGGATTCTTCTACCTCCTCATCAAAAGGAATTTGGATATTGGGCTCTAGAAGTTTGAAAGCTCAAGGCCCTACGTTGGAAGGTAAGCCACGAAAGCCGGTATGAGCCTGTCCTACGAGCTCTGCTATCGCCGCTCGTGGCAAGCATATGCGCCTCTCAAAGTTACATGACTTCTTAGTAGGCTCGCTATCGAAGCACTCACGTAGCTTCGACCTCCAGTACTCTTGGCAAACCAGTTAACGTCGTCACTTTGGCGCGTATCACCATTAGTGACCTGACTCTCTCGGCGGCTTCGCGGCTCATCTTGGCGGCCTTCAGTCGCCGGACCTTCTTTCTTTATCCTTTGCTCGCCCTCACCAGTGAAGCATGCTTGAGGTCAGACCTATGTCTTTTACAAGCTCCTCGATTACGATCCCATATACGAGCTGAAGGTAGCCTCACTGGAGGTGGAAGCAACATAGTACTATAAGACTTAGCCCTAAGCGGAGCCTCGATAGTGGCCCTCTTGCAGAGCCCTTAGCGTAGTAGCCATACGAAGAGCAGAAAGAGTCGATTAACGGTCACGAAATAATAAGGGAAATCCCGATGCGACAAAGGCGCTAGGAGCGTGCGAAGTGGTTCCACAGGCCAGGCGAAAGCCGCTGTAATGGACGATCCCTGCTTCTTGAGGTGAAATAGAATGATGGAGGAAACCGCAACCCGGTGTGAGCTGACATGAGAAAGCGAGAGTCCTCATCCCAGGCTGGCGACCCCGCTTCCCATCATCGGCGTTGGAGGAGGGGCTGGAACCTGCGACAAAGGACTCCAGGCCCAGAAATAGAGCCTCCAAGGGGGTTGTGCCCTCAGAAGAATCCTCGACTCGCGGCGGTAGATGAAGGAGAAGAAGTGACCCCTAGCTTTAAGTTCTTACCCCGGGCAGATGGGTAACCCTCAAGGGAAGCATGAGTTTTCCATTTTACGCTTCTTTTCTTCTTTGCCAGCACCTCCAGGCGGGCTTGAAGCTCTCCCCGAGTGGGCTTCAGGATAAGAGGCTTTAGGGCAAAAGACGAAGAAGACTTTGAGACAGGGGGTAGAGAAGGCTTCATGATGGAAGGAGGGGAATACCTCAGAATAGGAAGTGGTGTAGGCTTCACACCAGACAGCCTAAGAATATCCGACCTAATGAGCTCAGAGTATGCCCGTGGGTGGCACCTAACCAACCTTTGCTTCACCTCTTCATCCTCAGGGCCAAGATCGGGCCTTTGAAAAACCACACACAACCAGGCAGTTGAGACACGAGGACTTTCGAAGAGTGGGCCGGTGGACGGAGAACTCACGTGGTTCTCGGGGGTGAGTCGAGAGGTCAGCATGGCGTCTCTTCCTTATCAGGGGGATTATATTCCCAATTGCGGCCACTAACAAAAAAATAGCGTTCCTTCCAGGATTTATGGGAGGAAGGCATGTCGGAAATAATCAACCTGGAGCTGAACTGCTTAGAAATGTATAAGAAACCTTCCACGGACTCTTTTACACTGAAAAGGTCTAGTAATAAAGCTAAGCTAAGAACCCCCAAGCCTTTATCCCTAAAAACAACAAGGAGGCTAACCAAAACGCCCCAGAATTTGGGGGAAAGCTGGGTTGGGCATACGTTGAAGTGCTGAAGGACGCACTTGAAGAAAGGGTGTAAAGGGAAGCGAAGACCATTTTCAAAGGCTGCCTCAAAAAAGCAAACCATCTTAGGAACATGGACGACGTAAGAGGTGAGAAAATCGAGGCGCCAAACATGGATACCAGCGGGAGGTCACAGTGGCAAAAAATTTTTCGCGTTAGAGAGGCTCTGGGCAGACTAGGGCCCATTACATCCGAACACCTCATGGCAGCCCTAAGATATTTCAATCCGATGGGGTACCTAATCTCGGCAATCTCTTTTACCTTGCCGGCGGATGACCCACAGTGAAGCCTAACGAGGCACTAGGAGACCACCGGACCACCACCCATCTGTTCGGGTCCTGACCCCCTCGCGTGGGCTGCCTCCTATATGTAGACGGCGAGAGCGGATGGACCCAAAGAAATGCATGATTAGACCAAGATAAAGAAGGTGAAAGAAAGAGACAAAGGCTCGAACACATCCAAACGGCCAGAAGGCCAAGGCAGGGGAAAGGCCAAAAGAAGAAGAAAAAGCGTGCAGAGCTACGGAAGAAAGCAAAAGAATACGATCCTCGGGAGGGTAAAAATGACAAAGCGATTACGACGACGGAGGAAAGATATTTCGAAAGTGGGAAAATCCAAACCCGTAGAGGAAAAGGACTTAAGCAGGAAGGGAATCACAATGCTTGCCAATGGATGTCCTAAGGCAATAAGGCGATAAGCCGAGTGAACCTGAAATGAAAAGTCGTCATTATCACCCAGGCGTTTGGTATGACATGGCCCCAATCAAACCATCCCTAAGTAGCCATGTGGAAGTCACACCCGATCCATGAAACGGTATAGCCCTTGCCTACGCCCGCTTTAGCCAAGGGCTAGGGGGTAACTGATTGGGTTTAAAACTATAGGCGCGCAAGCCTAGAACACAAGCCCAAATGTCCGGCTTAAAAAGCGATAAAGAAGTAGGTCTAGTAAAAGACGTAAAAGAGCTCGACCCATCACATAAGCCCAAACAAGAAAGCCAGGCCGAGGACCCGGTTCATCTCATCTGAGAAGCAGGTGACGTAAACATCCAAAGAACTCATATTAAAGGAAAGTACCCAACTTCCCTAATTAAATCTCCACCAATTAGGGAAGTAGGATATTTCCTAATAATTGTCTTTCAATTATCCCTTATTAATCGGATTATGATAAAATAAAATGTTTAGATGAGAGGAAGTATATGTATCGTCATCGACTAGAAAAGTTATCACGATCATCCGTATAAATGTCGGTCTGCCCATCGGTGAAGATGCGCTGAAATTCATTCTCTAATGGTCGATCTTCTCTTCCTGGAAAAGCCCGAAGCAGGCATCGGAGGCGACGGTCGCATGGCCTTTGTTTCTTTATTTTTTGCGAGAGGGCGGGCAATCAGTGGCGGACCGACCCGACAATTCAACAAGCTCCATTGATTTACGGTTGAAAAGCATCATCATAAATGAAAAATAAATTTTATTGAAAAATAAATTAAATTCGATGCTTATGAAATATTTAAAAAAAAAAAATTCAAAGTATCAGTGGGTGTATTTTTAATGACATGTATGAGTTTTGGGTCCTACTTTCAGAAAAATTTGTCTGAGGATGAGATTTTGCATTACTTACTCTCTTAGAGCATGTGGCAAGCCGAGCTACTCCTTGGTTGCTCGGTCGGCTCGTTAGAAGCTCGCTCGAACTCGTTTATTAAGTTAAACGAGCCAAGCCCGAACATCATTTTGAGGCTCGTAAGTTAAATGAGCCGAGCCCGAGCACCTTCAAACTCGGATCGTCAGCTCGTAAACAGGCTTGTGAATAGGCTCATGAGCAAACTCGTTAACCAGGCTCGTGAACCAAGCTCTTGAACAGGCTCGTGAACATGGAGAAGGCTTGATGCACAACAAATTTTTCCTACAAATGATTTGGCAGTGAATATTTTTTACTCTTTCAGACACAGTCAAGTTAAGTAACTTTTATTGTCTTATCTTTTTAATTTAGTTGTATGTTGGCTATTATTTTTAGATGAGCGTTTTAAGCAAATTCCGAACATCGTTTTGAAACCGTGGAATTATGAGCCAAGCGAGCACTTCCCTCAGACTCAACTCGTCGGCTCGTAAATGGGCTCGTCGAATAGTCTCATGAGATAGGCTGCGTGAGCAAGCTCGTTAACCGGGGCTCGTCGCGGCTCGTGAACGAGCTTCGTGGAGCAGGGCTCGTAAGTTAAGCGGCGAGGCAGAAAACACCCTCAAACTCGGCTCGTAAGCTCGTAAACATGCTCGTGAATAAACTTGAACTCTTGCTTTTCACATAGGAGCGGCCAGAGCACACCTAATACTCGGCTCGACTCAGCTCGGTTACACCCCTACTTACTCTTGATTGGTAGTGAACTTCAAGAAAATAAAGCAAAGGCAATAGGAACAAATTCTAAGATCTTTGAATGTTCTCAACAATGTTCTTGACAATCATGGATGTTAGTGAAAAGAGCCGAGCCAATTTACATATTTGTAAGCTAAATTGGATATATAGAGTCCCCCATTAAATTACTCTCTAATAGCTTTCTCGAGAGAGAGCCTCCGTTTTTAAAGGGAGAGGTAGTTTGCTCGCTCCACTCTCATTAGATAATAAAATCCAAACGTATTATGCAATTTAGAAAAATTGAATGATGTAAAAAAAATTTATTTCAATTTAGTTAGAATCTTGCAAGGTATTGACCATTTTGTTTAATAATAATAATAATAATTTTAAAAATATCTTTCCATTATATATATATATATATATATATATATATATATATATATATATATATATATGTTGGCGAATTGAGTTGAGCACGATGTGTCAATCTACTTTGACTTAATTTTTTGGAGGTTTAAGTTCATAAATGATGGATTTGGAATAAAGGTATTTGGATCAAATTGGAACAAAATTGAATGATGTAAAAAAATTTATTTCAATTTCGTTAGAATCTTACCAGGTATTGACCATTTTGTTTAATAATAATAATAATAATAATTTTCATAATATCTTTTCATTATATATATATATATATATATATATATATATATATATATATATATATGTTGGCAATTGAGTTGAGCCTGATATGTCAATCTACTTTGACTTAATTTTTTGGAGGTTTAAGTTATAAAAATGATGGCTGGAATAAAGTTGGATCAAATTGGCCCAATACATTTTGACCATTCATCCTTTAGGTTTGGTATGGATTGGGCCAGGTTAGTAATTGAGATTTTTTAAGGATTTATCTAAAAAAATCCATATTTTCGTGGAGAGTCAAATCTTTCCTTTTATAACACATAGTTTTAATAATTATTATTATCATATGTAAGATTAATATATTAAAGTTTGTTGTTTTAATTATTTTATTTAAAACTTTAAAAAAAAACTATTTTATTTAAAAATTCTTTCAAAAAAACTATTTTTATTTAAAATAGTTCAAGTGTAATAAAAAAAAGATATTTTATTTAATTTATTACTAAAAATATAAAAACATCATAAATTATTTAATAAATGTCTTTTTGTAATTAATAATACTAATAATAATAATAATATTATTATTATTATTATTATTATTATTAATGGAAACCCTAGCCACCCCTCCCTCTATTTTTTCTTTTAAACCTTGTTCATTAAAGAAAATTGGTGATTTTTTTACCATTCTTATCCTAAAATCACTCCTTCCATCATTTTCTTCTGGTTTTCTTTTCCAATAAAATGGTTTTTTCACATTAATATGGGTTTGCCTTTGTTTTTCTTTTATTTGTTCATGTTTTTGTCATTGACTTGTAGCAAAGTGTTTTGTCATTGACTTGTTACCATGGGTAGTTGTGTCGTTAACTATTAGCTTCTTTGTGAGTTTTCGCGTTGGTAGTTTAAATGACAAAGTTCGATCCAATAGAGTCATAAAATCAAATCTCATTAGTCAGTATATTGCAGATTTTGAATCTTAGGTATTCAAGACATTTCTGGATTATCAAATTTGTAGGTCTTGAACTGATTTTTTTGCTAGTAACCTAGATGTTGTGTTATGCTCTAAAGTTTTTAGCAATTTTGATTATGTTTACATCATTATATTGCTAACTGAATCAATTAATTTATCTCTTTTCAAATATATATATATTCGACATTGTATGTCATTTAAACTGGGGTGCGATTCTTTATTTCGACCACTCCATTGAATTAAGGTGAATAAGGTGTTATAGTTTCATGTATGATCTCATATTGATAACAAACATCAACAAAAGACAATTCATACTCACCACCTCAATCACTTCTTAGTACTTTAATTTTCTTGTTGAATTGATTCTCAACTTCATTTTTATAAAGAAAATTTCTCTATGACCTCATCCTTACTTTTGAGTAGGTACATAGTACACATAATAGTACTTGGTGTTATCATCAACAAAGGTAATAAAATATTTATTACTACCTCTTGTTTGTACAAATTTCAAATCACATATATTACTATGGATTAAGTTAAGAGGTTTAGTGTGTCTTTCAACACTTTGAAAATATGACTTGATCAGTTTTACCTCAACACAAGTTTTACACTTATGTTTTGAATTAATTTGGAATATTGGTATATGATTTAGGTTAACTAATCTATGTAATGTACCATAATTAACATGTCATAATCTATCATAATATGGAATTAGAATACTCAAGAATATAAGTAGAAATACTAGCTTTATTCATATCTGATTTAATGATAGTTATTACATTAAGCTTCCACATGCCATCACTCATTAACCCTTTTCCAACAAACATTCCATTCTTAGACAAAACAAATTTATCTAACTCAAACACCAACCAAAATCCATGACTATTTAGTAATGAACCAGACACTAAGTTCTAGAACACCTTTTTCCACGGTCTCAAGCGGACTTTAAAGATAGAGAATATCTTCTTTTCATAGCACGTAGGGCAGGTAACACCAAAATCAATCCACCAATTCTTAGGGTTAGACCCCACCAAGTTCACCTTTGAGATTACTCCTATGAGGTCTATGTCAGACACATCCTTGGTGATTCCATCAACCACGTTTGCTTCCTTGGGTTTGTTCCTCTCCAATAGTCTACAATCAGCACAACAACCATGTCAAATTACTCTAGTTGAAGCATTTCCCTTGAAATTCAGCTTCTTGGAGACTCCTCCTCTAGGTCCCAACTTAGTGTCTTTGCCTTTATTGTTGGCTTTTTTTAACTTGGAACTTTGACCATATTCCACAAAGTTAGCCTTGGCCTCGTTAGGATTATATGCCCCTTTCTGTCTCATTTCTTCAATGCAAAGTCTAATAATCAAATATTCGATGTTCATTTCCTTTCTCTTATGTTTGAGGTAATTCATAGTCTTTCCAAGTAAGAAGTAACTTCTCAATAATAATGGCAACTTGAAATAATGTTTTGCTCAATAACATTCTCTCAGCATGTATCTCATGGAGGATTATCTGAAGTTCTTGGACTTGGCCGGCCGGTCTTGGAATCTACCATTTTTGTAATTAGAAGCTTGACCCAGAGACAAACTTCTTGGCCCCAACATCCTCGATTTTATATTTTTGGTCTAAAGATTCCCATAGCTTCTTGGCTATTTTCTTATATGCATACACATTGTATAAAGAATCAATCAAAGCATTCATGACGTAGTTCCTGCATAAAAAGTTAGAATGTTTCCAAGCATTCACAACACTGATGACATGAATATCAAATTCATCTTCTTTGAGATTAGGAGCATCTTCAGTAAATAATTTTGCAAAATTCAAAGTAGTTAGATAGAATAGCATTTTTAGTTGCCACTTTTGAAATTAAGTCCATTGAACTTCTCTGACTTTTCTCCAGGTGAGACATGGATTGGCATAACAGTAGGCATCACTAGTGCTTAGGCCACAGTAGAAGTTGTCACTTAGGTAGATGCAGTTAGAACAACATTGATGAAATTATAGTTTATTTTTCTACAAAATTATAGAAAATGTGTCAAATTTTATATTCCTAAAACCAATTCTCATAATAATTGAAAATAATGTGTTACAGAGTATTTCCAAGAAAGACTATGGGGTATAGAAACCCAGGCCAGAACTAGTCTTCTTAAACAGAATATTCAGTTTTCAAGAAAGATTTTATTGGGTCACAAATGGTCCCACTTAAAATTCAAACTCCTTAAACAAAACTTCTTTATATCATAATTTCCAATTTCCTAAGACTAAAAGGAATTTACCTGAGCTTCAAAAAAATGAGTAAAGAGTTTAGCCTTTAGTAGGCATATATCACTATAATATATTCCTATGAGAAAAACACAATTAAGCAAGTAGCCTAATGGTAAAACATTTGCCTCTTGAATGCTAAGTCATGAGTTTAATACCCTTTTTGTACTTTTGTAACAGAATTTTCTTCAATAAAGCAAAAAAACCACTTTATTTGTTTTGGTTTAAACCTTTTCGTGTAAAGGTATATTTTCCCTAAAAGAATCAAAGACAACATTTTTCTTTTTCTTTTTTCCAGGAAAAGGAGTCTTTTTCGTTTTCTTAAGAAAGCCTTTTTGTTTTTCTTAAAATGACCTTTTATCCAAAGTCAAAAAGTTCCCTTTCCTTTTTTTTCCCCGAAAAATTGATTTTTTTTTCTCCTTAAAACCCCTTTTTTTACATAAAAAACCTCTCACTTTGTTTTCCAAACAAGTTTCTTTGTCCTTTCAAAAAGGGATCACCTTTTAAAAAAAAAAAAAAAACTTTCCCAATAAAAGGTTTTGATAAAAAAAATCCAAAATAATTATTTTCTAAAAAACCAATTTAGATTTTTTTTTTCAAAGAATGAATATCCCTTTTTTTTTCCTTTGAAAACATGAGCAGGTGGTTTTTTTTTTTTTTTCCCAAGAAAAGTTTACTTTTTTTCACGTTTGTTTTTTTTTTTTGAGAGAAAAAGTAATTATTTTTTTTCCTTTTCCAAACTACTTTCTCGGGACAGAATTAGAAAAAAAAATCCCTAAAAAAAACCCCCTTCTTATAGAACAAAAAGCCGAACAAAATTAGTAATACACTGAAACAAAATCGAAGAAGAACGAGAGAAAGAAGATTACAAAAAAAATACCAAAACAATACAGATGATGGAAAAATTCGAGTCTTGTGCAGCCATAATCTCCTTAAAATATATTCTTCTTCTCTTAAGGTGCCTTGAAAAATCTTACAACATTTGCATCTCAAGATGAAACAATCTCTATGTGATGGCAACCTTATTTTCCAATCACTTCCGACGAAACTGAATAATAATCGTACCTCTATCACAAATAAAATCTAAGAATATTTTCTTATAACAAAGGACAATATGAATTAAGAGGCGGATCCTTTGGGGGGCATGTGGGGGTCCCCCCTCCCCCCTCCCCAAGAAAATCAAAATTTTTGCTAAGTTATATATATATATATATATATATATATATATATATATATATATATATATATATATATATATATATATATATATGTGTATTTACCCCAAAATGTAAAAAAAAATATAAGAGCTAAATAAATAAAGATAAACTAAAATAAGGACCAAAATACATAAATGAAATTTATTAAAAAATAGTCAAACCAAACATAAACTTCAATAAAAAAGAGTCAATAAAAACTTTTCCCAAAACTGAGTAAGAAAAAGGGAAAAAAGAGCTTGGTGTGATGTTGGCCAAAATTCAGAATTGCAAAAGCGTGCTACATTCCAGAGTTATGTCATTAGTAAAGACGAAGAAATGGAAATTTATCTTTTTGGATAGATTAATTAAGTTTAGTCTTAACTTTACTTATATCCGCTATGGCAGTTGACGAAGAGTATTCTCTTATGAAAGTGTCAAAAGCTAGCTTAATAATAGCAAAATGTACCAAGGATAATTTTTGCTAATTCTTTGATAACTTATATTGAAAAAGACATTGTTAAGTTATTTGATGATAATTCAATCATAGATGCTTTTGATTTGAAGAAAGGGTGATAGACGCAACTTAGAATGCCTAGTTTTAGTAGATCATAGATAATGATTGACCACACTTTTGCATTTTGAATTCATATTGTAATGAAAATGAATGATTTAGTTGAAATGTGGTATATTTTATAACTATGAATGTTAATATATGATATATGAAAGCTTACATATTTTAATTTTTTATTTCAAAAATTTTAATTTTTTCACACCTAATATTCTTTTTTTAATTTCACCCCTTTAATATATTTGGTTATGATCTGCCCATATATGAATTGCCTCTGACGGTTTCAAGCCTAACAATAGGTTGGACATAAAACCCATAAAAGCCTTTAAAATCAAACATTTTAAAGGTTTAAAATAAAAATTAATAACCAACCATTTCAAAACATATTTTAATTTCATTCAAACCAAATGGATAAAATCCAACAATATCCGTTATTAGCTTCTTAACATTTCCATTTATTTAAAGTTCTTTCCTAGCCTTCCAAGTTTTAAAACTGTTAGATTATTACATTATTATATTTATTTTATAATTTCTTAGGATTATAATTTGTATTTTTCTTAGTATTGTAATTTGTATTTTTCTAGGGTTGTATAGCCTAGCCTATAAGGCCTCCTCTTATACTTGTAATTTACAGTTTTTAATATAGACTCGAAATGCTTTTCTTTGTAGTATGATGCTGATCTTATAAACTCATTTACAGCCAGGTAGCCAGTTTTCCCGGAAGGGAGATCAACCGAGATCGATGTTAGGTTTATGCGGTGCATCCCATTTCTTAACTTCGTAGCTTGCTGCCATAAAAGGTTAGAGGAAGCCTCATGAAAAGTATGAGGTTACCACGGAGAGCGAAGTAGAAAGCAATGAAAGTCACGAAGGTGAGAAGGAAGAGTAGTTCTGAATGAGAACGGCCCGAAGTGCATGAGAATTAGGAAGGACCGGTGGGATCCACCGGTTGGGGCGATATCGGTGGGCACATGATGTGATTGATGCGGGAAGCTCATTAGATGCATGAGAATGAACATCAGTAATAGAAGGGAGACTTCGGTGTGAGAGAAGTGGGAGGCTGCCGGGGAAAAAGGTCGAGGAGAGGATCGATGGGGAAGTCTATATGAAGCAGCCAGCTTTGGTTACTCTTCTGCTCAGGGGTTCGCCGAATGTTCGACTCGTGGCTTTATGAGAACTAAACAAAATCTCGGCTTATGGTTTCAAGCGTTAACGATACGGTATAACTTTTTTTGTGATTAAGTCATGAGTATTACTATTACTCCTCTGTATATGCCGTTGATATGATTATTACATGTAGATGATATCACGGGGTATTCGAGATCTAAAACACTTTCTTGAGGTAGGTCAATTTGAAATGAAAGATCTGACCCTCTTAATTGCTGCTTGGTCTGGGATTTCTTACGCAAATGGTTATTATCTTTTCGGTAGTATATGATCTTTATTTCTCGACAGTATCGCGATAACAAGATAATCGACGCTTTTTGTTAAGTATAAGCGCATGCTCACCAATTCTCATGATGGCGAATCACTATCGATCACTACTCTCTGAGCCCAGCTTGTTGGGAGTCCTGTCCCCATCTCCCTTTGTTACTCACCGATGTTCCTGTCTTGGAGTTCATGTAGTCGGTCAGGTTTATGGTATACTAGATCTCCTCATTATGTTGTTGTTCTCGGGATTAGCGATATACGAAAGGCCTGCATATTTGATAGTCTTCGTTTTCTTCTGATGCCGTTCTTCTTGAGCATATTCAAATCGCAGTTAGGCAGTGTCCCAGTGATCGTCCCGATCTACTTCACGGGATATTGTTTTCTTGAAGGTGATTCTTTTATCTCTTAGAGAAGCGAAACAAGCAGTCTTCGTTCCATGGCCCGAAGAAGAATATCATATTTGTGATGCTAACGGTGATATTTGGTTACGTTGGTTACTTCTGAGGATCTTGGTGTTGTGTTCCTTTATGACTAAACTTTACTAACGATGTCGAAGTGTTAATAGTCTTCATGTGATGTACTGTGATTAGCAGGTGGATTAGATTGTGTGGTAAGTGTCATCACTTGAGAGTCTGGCTCCATGGCTTTAGTACATTTCCTCTGAATCGGTTAAATGTGTCTTGTAAAACAACTTCACTCAGGAACTTTTCGAACTTTAGCTTACGGCTAGGAATGGTTTATAACCCCAAGCACGCTACATGTGTTTGAGGATATTAGATTATTATATTATTATATTTATTTTGTAATTTCTAAGTTATAATTTGTATTTTATTAGGATTGTAATTTGTATTTTTAAGGGTTGTATAGCCTAGCCTATATAAGGCCTCCTCTTATGCTTACTTGATTCTGAGTTTTAATATAAAGACTCAGAAGTCTCTTGAGAACCACTAAGGGTTCTTCTTTGGACTAAGCAATACACCAATACCTTCCTAGAGTATTCATCTGTTATAGACATGAAGTAATGAGTCCACCTTTTAATGCCACTCTTGAAGAATCCCATAAATTTGATTGCCACGGTGTAATATATATTTTTGTACTATAAGCTAGAAATGTCAGAAATGAGTTGCATACGCTTGATTAATCGCATAATATATAGAAATTATAGGCGTAGAAATTCTACCACTACCTATCAATCCCTGTTTTTGAAGCGCATATAGACCTCATTCACCAACATGCAAAGCCCTACATGCCATAGTTTTGTTCTTATAGATTCATAATCAATTATAGTTGCAGCTATTCTCGTAATAGTCTTGCCAACCAAAGTATATATAAATACCATTAGATAGAACTCCCTTCATAACAATCAAAGCACTCTTTGACACTTCCATGCTCCCATTGCCAACCTTATTTGAGCAACCATTCTTATCAACTATGCCAATTGACAGTACCGTAGTGTTTGTTTTTTATATGCCCAGCTAGGCCTTGAAAAATAAAGGTGAGGGTCCTCCAAAGCTACAGACTACATGAGTAGTCCTTCCAAAAGCATGGGAGGGCTATTAACAAAATGAGCAACTAACATAGAAAACATCCTCTCCTTAATCCCCCTAAACAAACATACTCGACACGATGGAAGTAAAAAGCTAGGAAAATATGTCATCTGCTCTCAATATGTCATCTAAGGACAAAACCTAAGACCTTCCAACTCAACCCCAATCCAGCATTACTACTGTAACCAACCCCTTTATATCCTCCTTAAATCCAACCCCCATTGCCTGAATCCTAGGCCCCTGTGAAAAGCTGACCAGCCTAGAGATTGCTTTTCACTTTCATCTATTCAATGATATGCTTTTCTATCATCTTCTACAAACAAATTTCACATACTCTAAAGTTGTTGAACTGTAAATAAATATGATATGATTGTGATTCAAGGAGAAAGTAAAGAGTTTAAGAGATTAGTTTGTAAAAACAGAAAGTAGGCTTGGCCCTATTTGTCCTTGAAGCATGAGAATGCAAAAACTCCATATCCATGGATGGCCATAAAAAACATGAACCACCATGTAAGTAGTCCTTTTCAACTAGGCAAAGCAATTGATAAGAGTCTCCAGCCGCTCTAATTGAATTGCCCTTGATTAAAAATGAACCAAAAAAAGTAACCAAATGCTCATAAAAACAGAATCATTAAAAAATGCTATCATTATTGATGTAAGTAATTTGGATTGCCATAGTAAAGCATGTATACAATAATAGTGCTATAACTAGCTTCATCATGATCCTCATATATCTTGAGATTAAACAATATAGAACACTGTTGTGTGAATCTTGGTACCTTCATCTATGTTCTATATATGGACATGAAATTATCATGTCATACCATTCAGAGGTAATGTGAGCAGAGACTGAAGGCAAAACCTTCTTCCCTCTGTGACATCATACATACCTCCGTTTTGGTCCCAAATTAATATAGAGTTGTGAGAGCACTGTACTCTCACACCCTTGATGCTACATTCCTAATAAACTTGTTTGAGATATTTACATGACTACTCCATAAGCCGTACCCTGAGGGCAATCTCAAGCCATGGCTTTGCAGGGCCCACTAAAATGTACAACAGCAGCCACTTCCAATCTCTCTCAGCTAACTTCTACAGCTTGACAACCTAGCTTGGACATATGCCATGAAGAATCAATTGGGTGCACGTGGCGCCACAAAGCCCATCAAGGCTGGTGGAAGTGCTCCTGGATACCATAGTCCCATCCCAGAATTGAGGTTCTGCAAAGTAGTATCATTTCATTAAGATTCCAAACAAAGATGAAATCCGTAAATTGGCATTTAATAATTGACAGAATTAAATCACAAGACCCCAGAAAACAACAAATAATATTTCTGATACCACATCTTGATGAGGATAGTATTCTAGAACACAAAACATCCAATTTTAGTGTGGGATTCATTATCCATGACTCTCGGGTTAGTTTTTATTTTCCACATGTTCCTATGAGAAAATGCCTTGAATTTTATTCCCCTGCATTTGTCCATTTCTGCAGAGTATATAAAGATGGGGTCACCATCTCTTATTAGAAAAGACAGGTCTCAAAAGTCATTTCCTTTGCAAAACAGTAAAATATATTTCCTTTGAACCACCATCCATTACCGGCTTTCTGAGTCAATGAAGAATTTACTCACGAGTTTTAGCCATCGATGGTAAGCTTTTGTGATGTTGGATCTCCTCCAAGCTTTAAGGTCAAAAATATTCATCCCATACAGCCAGGCACAATGATCATAATTGAAGTTGGATGATATAAGTGGGTTTGAAAAATTCAAATAGTCCTTCAATTTTCTTCCTGGGCAACAGTTAGATCCACCATGAATCAACCACAGCTGTCAACAACACCATTGAGATCTAATTCCCACAGAGATGATAAGAATCACGTTGTACTACAACATCATCATCTAAGAACACTATCTTGTCAAGATCTGGAAACAACTGCATGACCCAGAAAAAGTCAGATCATAGTCAATCTTCATCAAAGATGCATATGCAATCCCATCCAGTTGAGAAAGTTATAATGAGAGTATTGGGGTATTTACCTCAGGAATATAAATCCGTAGATGATTCATAAGAGAGAGGCAGCTGGGGCTTAGAGCCTCTAGCTTCCTTTTATGCTCTCCATCAAATTCAGAGATTTCTCTTCTTTTTTTAAATTATTGTAGTAATGGCTAAATTAGCGGTGAGATCTCTAACATCTCCTTCACCCCAACATTCACTTCCTGGGACCAATCGTATTGATGCAGTCCCTTGACTTCCACTACTGCTGATTCAATAGAATTGATAGCAAACCAAGCATGCATTGGAGTGTATGTTTTCTTGTCTGTGACTATGTGAAACACCAATTTTTCAGGGTTGGCTGCACTTTGAACGGTGGAGGAGATGACAACAGAGGCAGCAAGTACATTATCAGTTAGGAGAACAACATGGTGGAAGGAAGAGTCAGCAAGGCGAGAAACAGATTCAGGCGTGGTAAAGCGAGATCGGAGCCATGGCATTTACAACCTCTTCCTAGCCAATATGGAGACAAAGGCAATGTACACTTTTGGGGAACACCATGCGGCTAAATGCCAGTATATTGACTCACGCTGTTTGGCGATTGACGCTGCGCTCCATCTTCCGACAGCTTGCATATTCAAAGTAAATGGGATTGGTGCTCTACGACACAAAGCTAACTTAGGCAAAGTTCTTTGCTCAAAAGAGAGCAAACTAATAGCTGAATAGAGCTTAAAAATTCATGCTGACATCCTCTCAGTTCAATGTTCTCGATTCATTTCTATTGGAACACACACAGGTCTAAGCTATTCTCAGATTTGTTCTCTCAGACAAATGATTATCCCAATGAATGAATTTGGCTAGGAAAGATTGGCTGGATTAGCATCAAAGAAAAGTTAGGTATTCGATAGGTTAGCATTTTTTTTTTTTTTTTGATAGGATATTCGATAGGTTAGCATTTTTCAAGGCAATCTGAAACTGATTTTTGCACAGAAGGAAAGATAAACACTTCAGACAATTGATCTTGCCTTGGTGATAATTTGTGGCAACAGTAGGTGGTCAACATGTATTTAGTTCGACGTTTATGATATGCAGACAAAACAATGACAAAATTCCCTTTGGATCATTTTAACTAGGGATTCCTCACATCACCATTCACATTATAATATAGGATATCAGAATCGGAAACACATCCTTCACAGCCTTCATGAGTGGAAAATAAAAATAAATAAATAGATAACACCTCTTTTGACCAAAAATTTGCATTTCTAAGGTGTTATTACAACATGATGGTTCAGAGCCATTTGGCATCCTATTAGCTGCTATCATCATAAAGTAATTTCGGACAAGGGCAATATTAGTATAAGTTGTTGCTGGCATTCTCCAAGAAACTATTCTTTTACTATCAATTTTCTCATACATTCATGATAAAAATAATAATAAAAAATGTAAAGCACAAGAGTAAATAACTGCCAGCCACTAACAGGATTTTCAACAAGAATGATTGGTTAAAAGATGAGAAGTTAATAATTTTAGCAATAGGGTGCATCCTCTGAGAACTGAATTTTCCAACCTGTTATGACAACCCAGCAAATTCAAATGTTTGTGAGCACCAAAACAAACAATAATATTCATGTTGATGTTTTGTCAGCCAAATCACATGAAACCTAGAAGAACCAAACTCTTAGTGTAAAAGCTGGTGAGAATAGGAATTCTATCGACTCTGAATCACCTTAATATTATAATATTGGGTCTAACATTCTAGACAACAGATAAATAAATGATGCAGTTTTTGTAGTAGTTACATTGCTTTTGAAATGTGACTTAGTCCTTGGAGTAAATCTTTGGTTCGAATAATTGTATTTTTCTCTCATTACAAAGCATAGATAGAGATTTTAAGAGTTGAAAAAAAATGAAAGATTCCAAGATGGAGAGAACAGCAAGAATGAGAAAGTTTTACACATAAATTTTGTGTAAAACAATGGAAGAGTGGTGAAGGGCCAATTGGACAAGGAAAAACAGGAACAAGTTATTGAATTCAAGGAAACACATTGAAATGCTGTTCAAATCATGAACTGTTGTGTTGTCAACAGCCCCACTTCCAACCATCTTTTCCAAAGTAACATAGGATATGAATATCATTATCAACAACCCCAGATATCCAATGATACATTAGCATTTTTATGCTTTTCAACACTCGAAACATTAATTGACTTAGCAACATGGGTGAAAAATTGTAGTTCAATCCAGAAAAATTAGGATCAAAGGCAGCTCTGGTAGCTTATCTAAATTTTGATCTTTGGTTATGTTTGGTTCCTGAAAAATACTAAAGAGTAAGGAGAAAAAATGCTAAAGAAAATCATTTTCTCATGTTTGATAGTCCTATAAATAATTTTAGAGAAGATCAAAATATAATAAAGACTAGTAAGCTAATACATGTTCAAATTATTAAATCTTTATATTGATGAGCAAAAATAAATTCAATAAGTCTAAAAATAGAAAAATAAAAAATTATGGACTTTAACTCAATTTTTATTTTTTTCTTCCAAGAATCTTCGATTCTTACTATGCTTTCCTCCATTTTTTCTTTCATGACATTTTCCTCAAACTTTCCAGACCATAGTCTTAGAATTTTTATTTTTTCATTTTTTATTATGATGAGGAATAAAGCCTAAGAATTTTATTTCCATTTTCCTGTGTGATATCTTTAATGGTTCAATTAAAAGTTCATGCTTAATAAGAATAATTGAGATCTTGATGATCAAAATAAATGCTCAAAACATAGGCCAGTCTAATAACTTCGACAAGCACCAGGTTGAGGGGCTTTGATTAGTTCCCTCAACCTTTTGTGTTTATGTCTCAAAGTCCCCCCTCCATTTTCCTGTATACCTTGTTCTGCTGATTTTTTGGCATTTTAATATATGCTTTTTGCTAACCATCAAAAAAAGAAAGAAAAAGAAACACACACCAGGAATGCCATAATAAAATAACTGGTAATATCAGGAAACTGGTTTATGTCAGTTGAAATCGAATTATATTTTGAAGGAAAATTGCAAAAGAAACACCATATTATTTATTTCAATCAGTGCAGCCCTCTTTGCACCCATCCAAATTTTCAGACCATCAATCCATCCAACCATATTGGAGGCGTTTTAATCCTTGTGGTCTGAGAAGATGGCTCAGAAAGATGGTCATTGCAGAACATAGAAAGTAAAAATCATTGATGAAAAGGTGTCACTGTGTCAGTAACCTTCACAAAAATGCAACTACAGTATCAACCATGCCAGCAGAACACTGCCATTGATGAAGGAGAAAAATGAATGTTACCTAACACTCCAATGCGTGTACAGGCCATAATTGTGAAAGGACATTCCCTCATTTGTTACACAAACAACCAACAAACAACAGCTCGATAATTAGATCTGACAGCAATTGGTTTCAGCTTGGGGAATATATTGCAGAAGCTATCTGCTAAAGATTCATAACTTAACTCATAATTATAACTCATCCAATATGACTCCACAAGAAGGTTTTCCATCAAATTAAGTTTCTAGTTCTTGCATTTTGAAGCAAATGACCTCATATTAGACTTGGGTCATGTTAAGTTGGTAGATTTGCTTTTCTAAATAACAGACAATAATGCAACTGGCCCTAACAAGTAAAGAGTGGGTAAAAGGCCAAAAATGAAGTTACACAAGTGAGAGCATAGTGTTTGTAAAAAAAAGTACCATGGCTTTAGTCTTGAAAGCAAAGAGCCTTAATGTCATGTCCATTTGATGTCTATGTCTCCACCTAGTTTGGTGAACGACGCTGGCGAATTCTCTATCCTTCCCCCATCTTCTCCCTGGCTTGCCTCCACTAGTGCTCTAGTCAGTTCATCTCTCAGCTTCTTCACATGTAGCCACGTCAGCACAGTTTCAAAACAACAATATCCACATTATCAAAACCGTGTTGACGACATGCTCAATTCAAATTTCAATCTATAAAAATAATAATAATAATAATGATAAATAATAATAATAAAACAAAACAAAACCTTCAAGCGGACTAAGACAATATAATGCCCCAACTGGCCACTTGAATAATGCAATGACTCTCGCAGTAGATTACAAACGGTTCCCCAAAAAATACGGTCATTCATGGACAGCACTGGATTAAATGCACGATAAAATATCGAAAGTGACATCACTATAAATTTAGTGAAGGACGAAAATGCCCCCTCCCCTTGGATAAAATAGCAAATAGGGACGTCAAAGTGCTGAAGGAGACAGAAACGTGGGGACACTACTAGCCCAAAAAGAAAGAATGAAAGTAAGTGGGTGCCAACAACTTGGTTGTGAAAAAGGAGATAACTCATGGAATTTTTTGGAACTGGTACTCGAGAAAATGTTTTCAATATTCAAGTGGATAGCCAAAGTTAGCACGTCTTGACTTTAATAATAATAATACAAAATTTGTTTTATAGCCGTGGCTGTTCCATTTCAGCCAGCCAATTTGAATTTGTGTTGCACCTCAACTATATAACTAATTTCCTGGTCTCAATTACAACTATTGGCCATTGTTAAAAAGGAAACCCAGTACTCAGACCAATTGATACCCCTGAGGTTGATATTAATAATAATAATAAATTTGTGCTCATCAAATTTCGTCCCATGTGAAATATATGGAGCTCTCTCTATAAAATATGCAACGATTTGAATATTATAGGGTATTCTCGTCATTAATTGTAAAAAAAAAAACTCACCGCAGATAAATCGCTACCGCCGAAAACCCTCGACCCTATGCACTCTGCTGCCAGGAGATGTAAAACAAAATTACTTAATTACCATTAACAATTATCTTTAATAAAAAGATTAAAATGTCTAATAAATATAAAAAAATATTCACATAGAGTGCAAGCGCTTCAAATCGATCAAATCGGTGGGTGAGATTATTACAAAGTGCTATTTCTCACCACATATCCTAACTTTGGATTTCTTTCTTTATCTTAATAGTTTATAAAAAAAAATTAATCGAAAAATAAATCAACTTTCCAATCGAACAAGAAATTACCGAGGGAAGGACAAAAAGTGGCAGATTCGAGTACGAGAAGGGCGATTCTAACGAACAGAAAGGGCAAAAAAATTGCTAGCAAAACCACCGCCGGCAAGCACGCCCGATTAGAGAACCGGCGATTAGCGGCGGCCGAGGATCGCGAGCCAGTGTTGGATATGGTGACTTTCTTTATTCCGGTTGTGGATATGTAAAACTTCATCTCCTTCAGATTCTTCCGATTCCCTTTCCGAACACTCTACACTCCGTTTCATTCCATCAACTCCGATCCGTGACGCTCCGATTTCCGCTTCTTCTTCCTGAACAAAACTCCCATCTCAGATCCCACTCGGTGCCTCCACATTGAATTCAGATTAGCGAGAGTGCAAAGTCAGGCATTATGTTTGAGTTAATGAATTTACCTGATTTGAAGAGTTCGGAAATCAAATTCGGGAGCTGCTTCTCAGTGATGAAGATCAAGTTCTTGTACTGTGTTTTTCCACTCGAAGTTTTGTTTGGATGCAAACAGGTACAAAGATTTGTAGAGAGAGATAGAGAGAGGAAAAGCCAATACTAATGCCGCGTTCATAGCCGCGGGAAATATATGGAGTAGATTAATAACAGTTTTATTTTATTTATTTCTTTATCTTAATTACTATTTTCACCCTTATATCCGCCTTTTATCACCGACAAATCAGGACTGTGGGTGTGGCTGCATCTTTCTCCGATTCTTCTAACGAGTTTTGGAATTGAAATATTCATTTGAGTAATATATATATATATAATTAAATTTTAATTCAAATTAATATCCAAACTAATATATTTGAACCACATAGAAGTACAATAATATGGTAAGTGACGCTATCATAGATAATAATAATTGAAAATTTTAAAATACAATTGTCGCTGTCATGTTGCAATTTAAAAATTCTAATTATTGTTGTCTATGACAACGACATTAGGGTGCTTATAAAATTCTATTTGGCCTTCTTCCTCCTCATTTCTCCCCCTTTCACCTGTTCTCTTCTTCACCCGCATCGGCGACGAACTAGGGCTTGTCAAATCTCTGGATTTTTACTCACTTATTTCTTTCTCTTAGTCTTCTGATCTTTCGTGGTCGCGCCGACGTAGGACAGTTTTTGTTCCAAAATTTGCTACGTTAGGTGGTTTTGGTTGGTGTTTTTTTTTTTTATGTGTGATGTTGATAAATGTTTAGTTTGACAGTTTATGGGAGGTGATAATATTTTGTTGGTGTAGTGTGGTGTGTTTTGTTGATTAAGTGGTGATCAAATGTGTATTTTCTTGAGAATAATATAGTGTATAAGGCCCTGTTTGGTTGCTATGTTTTAGGTCACTTTTTTTTTGTTAATTTTTGGGTTGTCCTAAAATGTTTATAATTTTGTCCCCTATGGATATTGATCAGAATGTTTTATGTGAGCAGAAAATGAGTATAAATTAAAGGTTTTATGTGGTTTGTTGGTACGATTTATTGTTAGGTATTGATTGTCGCGGTTTTAAGCATGCACAATTTCATATTTCGTAGTTAACAAGTGCAGTTTTATGCATTATGGTGGGTAAATTTTTTTCAAAAATTAATTTGATTGATATTTTTGCAATTACCAATATTTGGAAAGTAGTTGACAAAAATTGCTTTTAATAATGAACTTAAGGGTCTATGTGGATATACTTTTAAAATTGATTTATGTTTTCCAAAACAAGGAAAACACTTTTTGTTCATTTTCCTTGTTTACTTTTGGTTGAGTTTGGACCAAATAAAAATGTTTTGATTCAAATAAAAAAAACCGACCTTTGATTGTGAGTCTAAAAAACAATTTTAACCTAAAAAAAAGTAAAAAAAAAAAAAAGGGTGTTTGATAAAATGTTAAAAATCTAAGAAAATATTTTATATAATATTCATGTTTTACATTATTCTCCAAAAAAAAGATGAATGAGTAAAGAATATAGAATTAAGTTCATTTAGGTTCTCATGTGCCAAATTTGTTTTTACTTAATTATTACCCCATGTGAACTTTCATATAGCCAAAATATGTTTTTGGGTTATTCATTGGCTAAATAAGGTGATTGAATGTAGCATCTATGAATGTGGTTTAAATGGTAAGGATAACAACTTCTCATATTATTAAATTTATTTGGGACCATTTTGTACTTGTCAATTATGTTTATTTCATATTAAAGTGATATGTTATTCTGATGGAAATAATATATTGGGGCGAAGCATGTAACCAATGTGGAGGAAACAATTTGTATTGTGTCTTTGGATGTCTTAGGTGAATGCGTGTTTGAGCAATTAGGTTATATGATATCTTCCCGAGGACAACGAATTTGACCAATGAAACCGAGGTTCAAATCTAGTCATCAATTATAGTATCCCTTAAAAGTGGAAATAGGTTTTTAACGCTTTTCGATATGGGATGACAATAGTATGTCTGAATGTTGAGCGTAGTTAGCGATATTGAGGAAATTGAATTGTCTGTAAATTAGTTCGAGGTCGACCATAAAGTGAATTAATCTATTGGTGGCCATATAGATTTATTGGTTTGTGAAAATTATAATATTACGAGGTGTAGTATGGTTGTGGCGCAGTAGCAGTCGATCTAGGATATACTAAAATATATGGAGATGATGAAGAGTGCGCTTATGAAGAAGCTAATGATGAATCTAATGAAGATATTGATGATGAATTTAATGGAGACTTAGATGTTCAAGTTGATGGACATGTATCATCCTTCTAGAATTTCAACTAAGTTTTGGAGAATGGGCAAGGGATATGTCTTTGCGAAATGCGACATCTTGTGATGTCAATAACCCAGTTAGAGAACTAGATGAGTCATCCCACGATCATTATCACTTACCTGCGCCTCAATTTGAACATGTTGAAAACTTAGGTAATGTTATTTCAAGTGGTTGGACTCCATGGGTGCAACATACTACCGATTATTCGAGTGGAGAATTTATAGTTGGTTAAGTTTTTAATTCTAAATTTGATTTGCAAGAGAACAGATTCTTCAATTAAAAGCACACGAGTTTCGTGGTTTGTTGCGTCCTGAAAAATTGCTCGTTTAAGATGTAGAAGGCCCGAAGAATGTGATGTCATGGAAGCTTACGTGTCATGGTTGTGAGAAAGATACTTGCTTATTTGTTATCAACAAATATAAAGGCACTTATACTTGTGTCAATCATACTTGAATGGGGCCAGTCATCGATTAGACTGTTTTGGTTCTTTGCTCATATAAAGGCAATAATTAAGGCATAGTCACATTGACTATATAAGGCGCTATTCAAGCAAGTGTGATAAAGAAATGAGGATATGAAATATCATACAAAAGACGTTGGATGGAAGCGTAAAGCAACAGGCACTTATTTGGTGACTTTTCCCGATCCTTATCTGAGAGAACGCCCTGTGGCCTTAGAGTAAGCAAATCTTGGATGTGTTGTAATTTGGAAAACATTTGACAGTAATATGCCAAACACTGAGATATTCCAACGTGTGTTCTAGTCATTCAAGCCATCTATTGAAGGGGTTCGAACATTGTCGTCCCGTACTAAGTACTTATGGTACACATTTGTATGGGAAGTATAAAGGCACGTTATTGATTGCTATGGGGTGTGACGGAAATAATAAGTTGTTTCCATTGGCATTTGCTATTACAAAATGCGAGAATATTGATAGTTGGGGATGGTTCTTAACATATATCATAAACATAGTAACTCAACGGACAGGGATTTGTGTTATATCTGACAAACATCCAGGTATTATGGCAGCAATGAGCGATCCTCCTCTTGGTTGAACTGTACCATCTGCCTATCACAAGATTTGCATGCGTCATCTTGCAAGCAATTTTATGACTCGCTTCAAATATAAACTCTTGAAGAATTTGGTATGTAGAGCAGCTTTAGCAAGTACACAACGCAAATTCAATAAGCATATGGCTACAATTAGAAATTAATTAAAGCTGCGCCAGTGATTAAGTGTCGCCACGGTGTGGTTTTTCACATGATGGAGGTCTAAGGTATGGGATAATGACAACCAACATGTCGATTTACTTGGTGTTCTTAAAGGAGCTCCTAGCTTACATTTAATTTCATTAGTTTAGTTGTGCTTTTTCGCCTTAATAGTTACTTTGTTCACTTGAGAGAACGAGTCTTAATAGATTGGCTTCTGATGAGTAGTTCACTCCATATGTTGATACTTAGATTCAAGGCCATGTGGTTAAGGTTGGATCGATGGAAATTGTTCTTCACGATCACATACAAGGGTGATTTAATGTCAAGTCAAGGAGTGGTCGAATGCAAGGCCTCAACTTACATGACTAGAAATGCACATGTGGAAAGACTGATATATGGATTTTCATGTAGCCATATCATAGCAGCATGTCAGCATCGATGTGTTGATTTTCGGTTATTTGTTCAAGGCTGCACTACCTTCACCTTGTCGTACTATGATACATGAAGCGAGCACATTTTAAGTCGCCGATGAAGATGAGTGGCCTCTTGATGATGGTCTGCGATTGGCCTCTTGAGTGACGAGCGCATAGGCGGTAGACGTCTAAATCCCAGCTTTGGTTACATAATGAAATGGACGTTAGGGAGGAGAAAACTACTATCACATGTGGGTTATGCAAACAATCGGGTCATAATCGACAGTCTTGTAAGAATAGAAATCAAGTTCAGTGATAGATGTGAAGTAACTCAAATTTTTTTTTTTTGTGAGGCAATTGCCTCAAGGATTTGTAGTTGCTTTGTATAAGACTTATCTACGAATGTGTATTTCATGGACTATAAAAGACTTATGTACCTTATTTAAGTAAACGAGACATCATTCTTGTACGTGTGTATTTTAATTCATTGTCGTTGTAATTAGTACTCGCATTAATGACTATGATACTATTTTTCCAATGTGTTTCGTTAATAATTATCTTGGCTTACGTGTTATACATTTATAGATGGCGTTTAGGGCTTCATGATCACGGATCTGGATCCATACGTGTGATATTGCAAGGCGGAACCGCGAGTCGTACCAGTAGATACGAGCATGTATGTATTTTATTAATAATCAATTGCTATTACCAGTTGTAACATGTAATTTATATATAATCAATTATAAATTTGGTTTTTAGATTGCCTTGGTTTAGGAAGTACTCTACCCTCGACAACAGATGAAAGCCTTCATGAGTATGTGATTAGTGCTTTCAGTGCTATTTTAGACCACAATTTATTGCGGGTTTGAGCACTTTTTGTGTATTAATCAACTTAATTAACCCGATTTGCACATTAAGGTCTCGGCTATACTACTGGTCGCATTTTGTGGCTATTTTTGTAGTTTTTGCAAGCTAAACTTGCCAAAATTGTTGAGTCAACTCGATCATGAAGAATTCGAGTTGAACTTAGTATTGCAGATCAAAAACCAGAGAAAAGAGAAGCAGAAAGCAGAAGAAAGAAAAGGAGCAGGGCTGTGAAATTTTCGCAACACCGCAAGGGTGTAAATTCTGTGAAAATTTTCGCGACACAAAAAATTGCAACTTACGAAGTGCCTTCCACTGCATGCTTGTTCAAATTTCCCAGTTGACATTCTTCTTTGCCGGATTTGACTTTTTCACTTTTGATTTTCTTCCTAATTTCTCCTTGTAATAGTGTTTGGATTTGTAGTTTTTGGTAATTTGCATTAGGGTTTGGCTATAAAAGCCCCCAGACAAGACACTGTGGAGAACTCTTGATCATTAATAAAACTTTTTTGGTAGAGCTTTCGACTCTGCTAAACCTTTCCTAGTTTCTCTCATTTTCCCTCACTTTCTCGCCCTTTCTCACTAGCGAACACCCTCAGGGGATGACTCGGAGGATGGTAACTAGAACCTCTTCTCATGAAGAAGAAGAGAATTTTTATAATAAAGGGATCTTGAGGAAGCGGTGAGGTTTCATGTTTTTTCAACGGTATCCATTGTCATTCTTGTTCTCCCTTTTAACTTTAGGTTTGATCCTTTTGAGTCACCTTGAATGGTATTACTTGGTAAGCTTTTGGGCTCATTGGATGCTTAATGTTAGATCCATTGATGTTTGTTAGTATCATTTATGATCCATTGTAAGGTGAGTCAAGGTGACTTGTGTTTTAATGATCGAGACTACTAATGGCCAGTGGATGCCATTTTTTAAAGGATAGTTATTAAGGGTTAGGTTTTATAGTTGCAAATGAAGAGAGCAGGTTCGGAGATGACATAGGTCATCCTCCCCAATGAGAAAAGACCACGAAACCCTCGATTACCATTAGAATCAAACTGATGGCCAGGATGCTTGAGGAGTTCTAACCTCATTTTCACTTATTTCATTTTTAGTTTTGCAACCAATTCAACTCACTGTTTTTACAAAAACCTTAAAATCGAAAACAAATTCTGCAAATTTTAGACTTAATTGCAAATCATTTGTGCGAAGAAAAGCCATCCTTATGTTCGACCCTAGAGCCACTATACTGTAGTAGCCATGCTATAGTAGTAGGAGATGTTAGGTTTATAAATTTTGTTGATTCATGAACACCATATTGCACACGAATCAGTATGTGGAGGATTGATCTACACATTTGTCCATACGTGATCTGCGCAGGATTTTATGGTATATACCGCTTGGGCCACATCATGATCGATTGGCCACTTATCACTTATCTCGATCGGAGATGGCGACTGAACACACATGAACATGTGTCAGGTCGAAAGATGGCGATCCGCGATAGGATGTTGCTATCATCCTTAGCTCATGCCAGCGAACCCGGCCGATCACTAGGGCATGTGTGTTCAATGTGGTGGAGTTGTGCGGGGAGTTGCTCAGTGTCACCCCACCCGTTGATGCTCTTAGAGGATCCGCTATCTCCATCGGTTGTAATGCCTGATTATCCGCTGACACACGATGTAGATGAGGTCACTTTAGAGCGGAGTGCGCGTGGTTTCATCTTAGCTCTGATGGGATTCTTCTTGTTTACGGATAAGAAGAGACTGCATGTTCATCTGTGCTTTCTCCCACTACTACGAAATTTGACACATATCTTTGGGCTTATAGTTGGGGTGGTGCCAGTGCTGAGTACGCCATCGCAGTGGTATGCGAGCCAACTTAGATCGTGGAAGCGCTGATGTGCGGTTGTATTACAGCGATCTGGTATGTAATAACTTATTTTATTACATACACATTCATATACACAACACATCATTAGGTTGCTTACTTTACATTTTATTTTATGACCGACTATAGTCTTAGGAGAGACTTCATGTGGGGGACCCGATTTTAGGCGACGACGACATATTCAGCACCACCGGTCGCTCACGCCTTACATGATGGCGATGCAGTATGATGTGGAGTCGATAGAGACCCTAGGCGGGGCTGTCCATGATGGATTACGATTGAGCTGCGGTTGAGCGAGCGAGCCCGACTCTTCCATTAGATTGTGAGTTGGAAGTACATTTGTGCAGGGCGCGCTACATGGCAACCATCGCCATGCCTCTTATGTCGAAGATCGGCTAGATGAACATACTCTTGATCGGGTAATGGCTATGTAAAGTATATGGTTCTATAGTAATTTCATTAATATTCACATAAAAGTTATTGACGTCAAGTGTAAATGTGTAGGTCTTATGGCAACTATACGTCGGAGAGTTGGTTGACCAACTTCCAGATATCTGCTTAGCTTATCAAGAGATCTGGCGGACAATGTCACTGCTTATATGTTTCGAGACTGTTGAGTAGCATCGTTCAAAGCGAGTCTTGCGCCATTTTGGGCTACACCAGGAGATACCTCCATCTTGCTCTTATGAGCAACAGCTACATAGAGTGGATGCACGTGGACGACACCAGAGAGATTGGGCGACGTATCATGCTCCATACATTGCCTTATGGGATGCAGCGGCGGCCGAGGATCATCAGCAAGCCCACTTATGGTGAGTATTATGGACTTATGATCGTATAGCAATTGGTATCGTGCATTATTACTTTGACGTTTTTATGTATGCACCACCCAGTAGGGATGATATGAGGTTCCATCTTACTGCTTAGGTACTACTTGGAGTTTGGTAAGTTAGATTCCCGTGTTTCTAAATTGTTTTCCAAATATGAATCAATAGATTATGTATTTATAATTGTTTTGTTGGTTCATGTAGATCTCTGCCATGGCTGACATTGCTAGTTGCTCGCGTGGTGCTACCACCGGTTTGGTGTATGACTTACACCATATTGCTAGATCAGTGTTACATCGGATCGGAGAAGAGCATCGCATCGTTGGCGTTTCTGATCGAGCATGCACATCATGGACCATCCGTTAGACTTTCTGGTATAAATCGCTCCAATCACGTATGCAGCCTATTCAAGGTAAAGGGAGAGGGAGAGTTGATCGACGAGGTCGTGGTTGAGATGGTGGGTGAGGTCGTGGTCGAGATGGTGGGCGAAGTCATGGTCGAGATGGTGAGGGAGGTCATGAGAATTGCCCTAAGTGACGTTTACTCTTCGATACCCCCATGCTTACCCATCACCAGATTTTTATACCCCCACAAACTTATCGCCTTCCATACCCCAGACGAGCACACATCTTTCTTAGTATCAGGTGTCGCGGAAGCCCGACCTATGGCAATAGATATCGTCTTATCGATGCTACTGCTATCGTTCCTGCATTCTCTTATCACATCGGTGAGACATCGTTGACCTTGTATCGAGTTGGGTGCACTTGGCTTCAAGAAGGCCTCACGCTCACTTATCATGTGGGGATTTGTTCATCATCGGCTCCCTTGGCTCCTGACTCGTCGACTCAGTTTGAGATTGCCACGGGCAGATAGATCAGTGGTTGTGTATTTTAGGCGCGAATCTAGAAATATAAAGACTAAATGCGGTGGGACTCATTGATATATATTGATATTTTTATATAATTTTTTATATATTTATATGATTTGGTTTATGCATGAAGGTCATGTCGAGCTTAAATGCAAATTCCGTGAATATTCCATAATTCAATATTTTAAAATGATAATATACACAATTGGATACAACTTGTGAAATAAAAAAAAATGCTCCAAATATTTTAAAATAAAACTTGCAGGTTTATTTGGAATTTCAGGCTACCTTGGATGTGCTTGTTGTAAAATTTTAAAAATATATTTGAGTTATTTTCAAATAAATAACTTTTGTGTTGATTTACAAATAATTTACTATGATAATATAACAAATATATTCAAATCCATTAGTTCATGTAATTTATCAATTAGTAAATATTTTAAATAAGTTTCAATGTTAAAAACAATAATAATATTTTTGACATAATTTAAATTTTAAAATTATCGAATCTTAGTTATTATATATAAATGGCAGCAGTGAAATTTTAAAATGTGATACCACTGTCATGCATTTGGTAATTTAAAAGTGATTGTCGTGCTCCCATGACAGCGACATTTACCATGTGGTATTCCTATATGGCTCAAATACATTACTTTAGACATTAATTTAAGTTAAAAACTAATTTGATAATTTTTTTTTTTCCAAATAAAATATTTCAATCCTAAAACTCCTCTAATTCACTCACTCCACGTTGCCCTCGGCCCTCCTAAACACTTTCTTCAGTGATTTGGAGTAAAATAACCCACAATTCCTGAAATGACATTAAAAATGGAAAATAAATAATTGTGGAAAAATAGGGTTGGCTTGTACTTTATGGTCCTAGGCTTTTTTGAAGCCCTATTATAAATAAACTAAATAAATAAATATATATATATATATATATATATATAAGTTAAAAATAAAATTTTTATTGAACAAATATATTCAACATTACATAAAATTCTGTAAAAAAGTTTATCCTACAAGCATTTTTAGATAAAAAATCAATAATTAAACTAGTAAATCAATTTGTTCTAGCATATACTTTCAATAAGACGGTATAGTCAATCCATTCAATCTTTTCTTTGTGACATTGTTGATCGAATGTATGATTTGATTAACTTGACTTTGAGAAGCTTCTTTTACGCGAGAGGCAAGTATAATTGGCATGAGTCGATAGTGATACGTAAGCCGATCAAATACGTTTGGAAAAGCGGGAATGTCGTTTTCAAATGATACAACGAGCTTGAATTGGCTCTTTTTAGTGCCATTTGGTAAGCACTTTACCGCAATCTTTAGCTCATAAAATAACTCATCCCCTGCTCCCGATATCGAGTCCATGTTATGTCTCCAAAAAAAATTTTCAAGCTTATCACAACAAGACTTCAAGCAATCGTCATACGCAATATGTAACTTGTGTAAATCAAATAAAAATCCAAAAATATCTTCCATATTTTTTAAATTGTTCAAATCTTATTAATTGAAACTGAACGTCCAGTATATATAAGAAATAATCCAACTCTTATAAGATTCTTCGGTGAATGTGTAATCTCTTCACTAGCATTTTCATCCAAAAGCGCTTCTTTATGTAAAATAATACGCACTGGAAATGTGGAGTTCAATTTTTCATCAGAGCAGCAATTTCTTTAGCAATATCTTATTAGATTAGTCCAGGTTTCTACATAGGTCTCAAAGAAAGAAATAAGTGCTTTCAAATGACTAATATGACATCGATAACTATGTCTTTGCTACCTTGTTGCTTCGCTCTATTAATAGAGATAAAATATTGTACCAAATAACCATGCCAAATAAAATTCAAAAATCCATGATATCGACAATAAACTTTTAGCATCCACGAATGTCTTAGGATCATCACTTGTTTCCACCAAGTGAGTTAAAGCGACTTTAATTTAAGACTTGAAATCTTATTTGCGCCTTACATTGACTTGACTTTTCCCAAGCGTGTACGTGATAGCGGCTTAAAGGTCGAACCTTTTACATTATCTTGCAAAATTTTCCATCGCTTTGTAAGAAGATAAGAAAACAATATATATATGCATTGTACAATTCCAAAGATTTAACCTTTAGATAAGAATTTGCCATATCACAAAGTGCAAGATTAAGACTATGACAACCACATGGTGTGTAGAAAGCTCTTGGTTACTTCTACTTCCAAAAAAAGAATACTTTTGTACACCTTTATGCTTTCCTTTCATATTCGAACCGTTATCATAACCTTGACCTTTTAAATTAACAAGATCAAGTTCAAGTTTTCTTAAAGCATTTATTAATTCATCAAATAATCCTTGTCTTGAGGTATCCTCCACTTTAAATCTAAAAAACTCTTCTACCTTAGCTGGACTTGCGAGACATCCACACATCGTATTGTGAGAGACATTTGTTCTTTCATGACTTATATACGGTGTGCGATCAAATTATAAGCGAAAAATATTTTCTTTATCAGCTTTTTAATAATCTCAGTCTTTATTTCACTGCCGACATAAGTATAAATTCATTTTGAATTTTAGTGACTAAGATAATGATAATGAATTTATTTTCACGAATCCGTAGGAGTGTTCTTTCGTGGATCAAACTCGGCAATCATTTCAATTATACCGAAATTTCCATTATTTTCTTCATAAATTTTCTCGGTACTCGGTAAATGCCAAATTATTCTTGCGGTAGCAAATAATGATACCGCAAAACTTGTCTCGATATTCTATCTTTGTTGATTTGATCTTTGTAATGTTTTATCAATTGTCAAATTCTTTTGTAATCTCCTTTCTAGTTGATCCATCTTCTCATATTCTGCATGTGCTCGTACTAGTTTCATGACTTTTGAGCCTATAAGCGATATTTTCAATCATTAGTTCCTTCGTTAGGTTAATTGAAAAGTATTTTCCTCTTGCTTAAATAACTTACAACAAAAGCAAAATACTTTATCAATGAAATTGAGTAAACCCGACCATTTTGATAGTCTTCTCACCATTTGATAAATAGCAGTGTAATGTGTAGAAGAGAAATGCTGATACTAGAGTCTTTAGGAAAATTATTGACTTTTACTTTAGAAGGACCTCTTTTCTGACATGTACGATAAATTTTGATCGATAATTTTAATTTCACGGATGCGTAATGTCTAAAGGCAAAGGAACAACATGTGTATCTAAATCATCTGTTGTTCATTGTATTTCCTCCAAATTATCATCTTTGCTCATTCCTATTTTCCACATTCTTGAAATTTCTTGTTCACTTGTCTGTCCAAAATCTTAACATTTACTTAAATTCTCCTCTTCATTAATATCTTTTCATCTTGAACCTTCTCTATATATTTCCTTGTCAACATTACTTGTATTACTAAGAAATTTGTCCGTAGCTCCACTTGAGATTGTAAAACTCTTCGAGTTTTCTTTTCTTCTTTCTTTTTCATATCCGGACAAATACTTTACAGTGAGCGTAATAACTCAATTCAATATCGGTTCAAGATCAAACTTTAAATTAGATCGATAATGATAGAACACTTTGATAAGAGAATCTTGATAAATTTGATCAAACGAACATGTCTTCTTTTCTTTGATTGAAGCGCATAATAAAAAATATAAAACTAACAAAATTATTATTTGATAAAAATATAAAATAATCAAATAAAAAATACGTTAAAAATAAATAATAAATTATTTCCTTATATATGATCAGTGCGAAGATTTTTATGCATTTGTTTTTTATTAGCAAAAAGGAGGAACTCTAATTTTTTTTCAAAAGAAAAACATAATAATATTTTTTGACGGAGAGAAACTCGGATATTGAAGAGTGTTTTAAACTTATGAATAAAAGAATCGTCGTGATGTCCCGATGATTTGAAGGGTTCTTGAAAAGACATATCGTTTAATGAAGTGGGGCGTGTGAGACTTACTTTATTGTATTTAAAGTGAGAGTCTTTTGAGGAGAACTATTGCATTTAACGTGAGTTTTTTGAGGAAGCTGTTAACTTAAGAATTTTTTATTATATTTAATTAATTATAAATTATAAATATATATAATATTTTATTATTTAGTACGGCTATGAAGGGTGGGGCCACAGAGAGCGACGACCTACCCTTGTAGGTAGGCGTTATTTGGAGAGAACTAAAATAGTTTTTATATTAAAAAAATATAACATGCAGTTTATGAATTTGTAAATATAACCGAATAACGAATGGTTCTTATCTTGTGCCTAAAAATATTTATTATTTTTATGTCGAATGGATTTAAAATATTGGGTGATTTGATTTAAAAAAAAAAAAAAAAAATTGGTGATGAATATTTTTTAATAAATATTTTGACTTTTTTTTATCAAGTGCGCCTTAAAAATTTGGAAATGGGTCCAAAATAAATATAAAAAAAAAAAAGTAGTTGGATTTTAAAGGTTTTAAATTTAGTACAGGAAAAAACAAACAAATAAATAAAATAATCATTTCCCTTTACCAAACTAAAATCTCCAAAACTAGTGCTCATCCTAATCAAAGATTTTTATTTGCAATCGTAAAATTCAGATTTGTATCCTTCAGTATTCGATATGAACTTCCATGAGTAAATCTTGCTATGTTGTTATGTTAAAATTTAATTTATTAATTATGAACACACATAATCATATTTAAAATTATAATTATAATTATATATATTAGTATGAATCATTTATAAAATTATTTAATATTAACTAGTTATAGAGTTTATGGTTCTCTATATATATAGTAATAAAACCTTAAGAATTTTACAGGTTTGATAG